>JAPYZE010001372.1:0-27210 GCA_030522805.1 Leptomastidea abnormis | reverse complement strand
GTCACCTCATCGCAGAGCCAAGATTCTGAAAAACAAAATATTGCACAGTTATTTACATTATTTGAATTTTTGTCAGTTAAAAAAGTATATAAATTGTTTTTTTACAATAATAATTTAAAAATATCAAAAGTATCTAATCTTTCTCGATTAGATACCTCAACTTACAAGATTACCTTATCATTCTATAGATATAATCAAATTAAAAAAGAACAAATTGAAAACGTTTCTAAGACATCAAATTTCTATATAAACCACAAAGCTCATAATCAACATATGCCTATAAAAAAATCAATCAAACCAAAGAATAAAAAGAAAGAAAAAAACCTACGATTTATCCAGCCAAGTTCTTACTCTTGGCTTACGGCATCGCTCGCGCAACATCATCGTAATCGGTCGTCCTTGATACCAAACAGCATGTAAAAAACCAGACACAAGAGCATGAGAGAAAAAGAAGAAGGGAAAGAGAGGAATGGAGTGCGAAGAGATGCTATACGAAAAAGGAAGAACAGAGAGAGAGATAGAGCATACCTATATAGTGCTTATTATCTTGGCGCGAGGGCATCACAGCGTAACGGGCCGCAATTTGCCGCAGTGGGACCGTGTGTGTGTGTGGTATTCTATATAGTTGGTCCTTGCTATATAGTATACAATATGTGAGTTACGTGATTGATATATACCTATATATGATGCACACATCGAGACAACGATCGAGAAAATTTTTAAGTGGACTTGAATGTGTTGCCAATGAGTAGCTTGGATTTTAAATTGGTGAACATTGTATGTATGTACTTATGTGTGTGTGTAAGACTGATTGTAAGAGATGATTCGTGTATGTATGGTTGTCAAGGTTTTTGGGTGGAAGGGATGTAGGTCGGTTACGTATGGCGGCTTTTTTTATTATTTTTATTTTGTTGTAGATTTAAGAGAGGATATTTGAGTATACCTATTTAGGTGTGGGAGTTTATGGTGTGTTTAGTATGGCTAGTTGAATGTTATTTGAGATTATTTTCTTTCTTTTTTGTTTTTGGGAACGGTAATTTTATAAATTATTCGAGATTGTTTTCTTTTTTTTGGATGATGTGGGTACAAAGATTGTCGTTGTTACAAAATAATTTGAATATCAAGTTGGATATATATACATATCATGTGATATTTTGTATTATACCGTTATAATAATGTTTTAGTTGGATATTTTTTTTTTTTTTTTTTTGAATGCATTCTGAATTCTTAATTTCCGTTATCAAAAGGAGATTTACATGACAAAGAAAAGATTATATTCTGAGAAAAGTTTTATTATTCTAGACGAAGGCTTACTTACTTTATGACCTATCTTTTTATTTCTTTCTTGTTTTTTCTTTACACTCAAACCAAACGGTAATTCATTTTAGTTTGTTTTTTTTTTTAAGTACCAATTGCAAAAAAAAATTTTTTTTTAAATAAACTCATTAAAACAGTTTTTTATTACTTGGTAACATATTTAAGTTATATCAATTAAGAAAGAAAAACAAGTTATGAATATCATTTATATTTTTAAACTCAACGTAATAATTAATTTTTTCTCATTTTTAAATTTACAGTCTTACGCACGAGAAAAAGCCCAGCCAAAGAGTTTACCACCACACACGACGTTACAAAGACACGTTAAAGCCAATCGTAACGTCCATATACCAAGGTAAGAACAATTTTCAATTTTTCACGCGATCGAATTATCCTATCCACATACGCACTTACACACATACACACACGTCATTTACAAAAGCCAATTGTAGCTAATATTCATCTTCGTACACCTATACACTATTCAAGCAAAATAACACAGATCGATCTGAAAAAAAGAAAAAAAATAAGCTGGTAAATTACATACGCAGCCCACATATACCGCGTAATAAGCTAAAAGAAAAATTGCCAGATCGAAATATATAGACACAGGAGTCATATTACTCCTAGCCGGCCAACTAATCATCAACCAATAATCGGTGATGCTATATTTTTTTTCTTCTATTTTTCTTATAGATTTTTTTATTTTTTCTGTTTGCTTGTAATTTTCAAGGTTCTATTTTCCTGGAGGTAAACCGGTGCCCCTATCGCAGGTCGAAGCAACGATCGCACGGATCACTACAGCTTTCCAGAGTCTTCCAGGTCATCGGGCCTCTCGCTCGCAATTCCATACTATTACTAAGGTATGTTGGAGATATGTATACTTCGCCTATATATACGAGGTCTTACAGATGAGAATGCGAACTCGCGGGGAGGTATTACAGGAGAGAAACAAAACTTGTATGCCTTGTCTGTATTTTTTTTTTGTTTTTACTTGTTATTGCTTATTCGGGTTGTAGGCAACTATATGTGCATGCTCGTTATCGGTAAGGAATTTTTCGCGAATTGTTGTGCGTAAGGCTATTTAGCTTATGTTCGGCTAAGGAAAGTGGAAGATGGTTGGAAAGCAAGTGGAATTGTTGAAAAGTTATACGGATGCCATATCTAGATATAAATTTTTTATATGCTCGTAGTGAAAATATGAAATTAAAGAAATTTTTTGTTTTTGTTTTTTATTGTGAGAACGATAGGATATGTTAAAAAAAAAATGAAATTATCGAGTGAAGCCTACTGAGTTTTTAATCGACACTTTCTTTCTTTCTATATGCTGTATTTTGTGTCTTGGAAAGTTTGTGAAATGTATCGTGAAGTTTGGTTCATTGTTTAGAAAGTTGGATTTTAATTATGATTTTGATGGAGAGTCGAAAATTTATGCATAAAATTGAAAATTATTAAAAATTTTTTCATTAAAATATTTAATAACTTATTTTAAATCTATTCTATCTGTTATGAAAGCAAGTACAGTTTTGCATTTTCTAGTATTATTGTTTAATTAGGTATTAAGTAAAAATAAAAATATATTTGATGTAATTTTGTGTGCGTGTATTTTTAGGCCTGTGATCTACCACTTTATTGGAAGGTTCCACTTTTCCTAGCATCAGGGGGCGACACAAATGGAATTATCGAGATGAGCGAGTTTCTTGACTTTTGGAAAGAGTAAGTGTATATAATTGCTTTCCCAATAACTCTTGCATTACATATTAACATAATTGATTACATTATCATTCATTAATTAAATTTAAACGTATCAATCAACATTTATTTTAAAAAAAATGTAACAATAATGAAGGACTTTTATATTAAGTTATAACAAATACTTAAATAATACATCAATAAAATAAAACCTTCAAAACCAGAATTAACTAAAAATATTAATAATAAAAAATAACGCATGTCCACAGACTAACGAGTGCACACCACGACGCAGCAAGTAGATTCGTACGTATCGTAACCCGAGGTCTGAGAGCAAACATCTTCCCAGAGGATCTGATACCACTTGTCCAGGATGTAGTCGAGACTCATCCCGGTCTTACTTTCCTCAAAGAGGCGACCGAATTCCATTCGCGCTACGTACACACGGTAAGAGAATTATATGTGTGTGTATATATACATATAGTATATATATCCCAGGGAACGAACGAACGCGATGCTGCGGAAAATCAATAGGGGGACGCGCGCATTTGGCGTATATACTTATACTTTGTCTATATATTCTGTCTCTTATTCGCGACCCCTTTGCTACTGACCTCATGCTTAGACTTTGTTCTCCTATACTCGTCGTTCACGATTTGCTTTGAGATTATTAAAGAATGAGATTAGATGTGATTTCTTACCAAAGTCGGTCAATCTTAATCAATTATTATTTATTTTTCTTTTTCTTTTGGTGTTCTATAAAAATTCTGTTTAAGGAATTTGAAAGTTGATGTAGGTAATAAAAAATGAATAAAAAATTGATTATTTTTTAAAATAAATTATATTGATTTGTATCATACGTTGCAAAGCATATTTTTACGAGGTGTATATTATTTTATATATTATAAATCTGAGCTGCGCATAGAGTATATAGGTATAGCGTACGTTGACCTTGTTTACAAAATGTGCTCTCTCACGTATAGAACGGTTGAAAATTGATAAAATAATTTTAGCCTGTGCTCAATTCGCTTGGAAATTGAGTTAATTGTATAGACTGATCAGGTTACATTTAATATTGAATTTTAAGTTTTATTATATTGATTAAAATTTTTTATTTTAAAATTTTCGTTGAATATTTCAATTACTCTTATAAATATATTAAATTTATTACAATCATATAAATTTTGAAATAAAAAATTTTATTAATATGTTATTATTTATTGTATATTATTTGAATAATTGAAGCATATCAAATCAATAATTAAAAGTTTGTATTTTTTAAAATAAAAATATAAAAACAGTTTAAAAAATCTTGACAGAAACAGTAATAAACGTTTAAAAGTAAATATGTATACTATAACGGAGCAATAAATAACATAATTATATGTGTGTATTTGTAGACATCGGATACATAATATATGAGGACGTATTTAAATGTTACCTTGTGCTTGTATGTATATGTGTAGTAAACGTGGAATAAATTTCTCGTTAAATTAAAAACCCGTTACAAATAGTATAATTGCCTCTCTTTCTCTCTCGCGCGCATCACTCAAAATTAATAAGTATGTTATAAAAACGTTAACAGTTCCGCTCTTATAATAAACATTTGAATTTTATTATATTTATTCCTTCGTTATGCTATAATCGTTATGTTTTCTAAAATCTCGAGTTTGTTTGTGTATACACACAACCGCCGTCACACTTTACCATCCTCTCATCCCAAACAAAAAAAAAAAAAAAACAAAAAAAAATTTACACTAAGCGCTGAAAGCGAGGTCATGCAAAATAATTAGATCCGTAAAGTAGCCGAGTATATAAGACTTAATAGTCCAACTATACTCTCTTAAAGGACAAAACAAATTTTAATTTTCTTAACTTGGCAACATACACACACACAGGTAATCGCAAGGATATTCTACTGCGTTAATCGCAGCTGGAGCGGTAAAATATCGGTATCAGAATTGAGGCGCAGTAATTTGCTGTCGGTAATCAGTGTGCTGGAGCACGAGGAGGATATCAATCAAGTAACTGCCTATTTTAGTTACGAGCATTTCTATGTCATATACTGTAAATTCTGGGAGCTGGATCGAGATCACGATCTTTTTATCGATAAGATGGATCTTACGCGACATAACGATCATGGTAAGCTACTTTGTAGTTTTTATTTTCGATTGTTTTATAATATTTTTCCAATTTATTTTTTTTTCGTTAACGATTTTATTTGTTAAATTTACAGCGCTATCGACTCGCATGATCGAACGTATATTTAGTGGTGCAGTAACGCGGGGAGTAAAAAGTGCCAATGGTATTCAGCATCTCGAGGATAAAATGAGTTATACAGAGTTCGTTTGGTTCTTGCTTAGCGAAGAGGACAAGAATCATCCGACAGCTATCGAGTATTGGTTCAGGTATATATATAAATATTATATTGCAAAGCTATATATTACGAGCTATTTTTTTTTCTTTTATCCACGTTGGTTAAGATCGTTTATCTGATCTTATATTCGTTTGTATGTATACAGGTGTATGGATTTGGATGGCGATGGTTATCTATCGATGTACGAGTTGGAATATTTTTATGAGGAACAGCTACATAGAATGGAGGGTATTGGCATAGAAACGCTACCTTTCGAAGATTGCTTGTGTCAGGTGAGTTTAGAGATGTAATAAATTCATGTATTATTAGTTGATTTAAATATTATGTGACGTAATTGTGAGATCATTCAAATTCATAAATAATTGTATTATAGACATTGTTAAAATTTTGGCCTAGATTTATATATAATAATATATTGTTAATAGATGCTGGATATGATTCATCCGGCGATACCAGGAAAAATATCATTGAGCGATTTGAAAAAATGTAAAATGACGTCGATATTCTTCGACACCTTCTTCAATCTCGAGAAATACTTAGATCACGAGCAAAGAGATCCATTTGCTTCTGCTAGGGATCACGATGCGGATGGTCATGAGGTGAGTCTTCTTTTAATTTGCTTTTGCAATAATTCACGCACGTTCGACAATGTAAGCAACGATTTACCACAATGAGCAAAAAAAAAAAATTTATATAAACTATTTATCACGGCTTATTTTCAAATTCGCTTATGGCGGTTTATCGTTATTGCTTAATTGCGAAATTAAAAATAAGAATAAAAGAAATCATTGTTCATCAATTTGATACTGGTGGATAAATATATATCACATTATTTGACTTTCATTTCTCTCACAGCTTTCGGACTGGGATCGCTTTGCAGCAGAAGAGTATGAACTCTTGGTAGCCGAGGAGAGCGGCAATGAACAAAACGATCAATCGTAAGTATCTCGAGTCATTCGGTTATATGTGCTATCAAAGTCTCTCATTATATATCTACAAAACACTCGTCATTATATGCTTTTATTATTAATTTTTTTTTTTTTTTTAAATTGCATTCAGTTTCATTTTTTATTTTCTTTTGAGTAATCAGTAGACTCATGTAGTTTCAGTTTTATCATTTTATTTCTTATTACATTTATTTATAACTTTGGCATTTTTCATTTATCATTTTAATACTTAACGAACATTAATTATAGCTATTTGCATATTATTTTTAATTTGCCCTCATAAAGCATGATGCCACATATGGTCACATAATTCAGCACATTGATTTCATTTAGTTTATCATTTTACAATTATCATGAAAGCTCAAGTAAGCCGATAATAAAGAATTTTTTTTCATATAATTTAACAGCGACAATTTCAAGTAGACACATCCTAGCAAGCATTTAGCTTATTATACCATCTTTTTTACTCTTACTTTGCCATCATGTATTTATAATTAAAAATATTTAAAACCTGACATGGTTTATCCACTTGTCACACACTCTCATATATCACTTGGATTGTCTTGTCAATGTCAGTAAATTCGTAATAACGTGATATAAATTTGTTACAGGCTGTGTGATGATGAAATGTAACCATCATCTACAGCTCAATAAGTAAGTCTGAGTATCGCATGAGAGCATTTTGTATGTGCAAGTTTTTGGATTTTGATAATAATTAAACTTTTTTTTTTAATTATGCCTGATTTTGATTTTTTGTTTAATCTCAAAATTGTTACAATTTTCTATTATTTTTTACAAGTATATACCTATATTTTATAGAAAATATTGTAGATTTATAGGTAGTTAACTAATTACGCTTAAGTAAACCTTAAATGCAAAATATTTCCTTAGTTTGAAAGCAATTGATTTTTGTTTTTTTATTTAACTTTTGTTTTGTGTACATAAGCTCTCCGCTCACTTTGTTTACTATTCAGAAATATTTGCATGCTTAAAAAGCCAAGCACAGAGAATGCAAATGAGCAATTTATTATTTTTTTTATTTTTAAGAAATTTAAATGCTTACTCGCTTATGAAAAAATATTTGCCACGCATTTTCAAGTGCGCATTTTCTTTTTTACAACCACCACGACTGGTGCGCATATATCTTTTTATTATTATTTTTTTCCAAACAAAAGAAAAAATCCGCCAAAATTATTAAAAAATTCCAAGCCAATTAGCGTGTATCCCAATGCCAAAATTATCGCAGCAGGTGTTAAATGTACCTTGCGCTATATATCCACATTTTTTTCTCTCTCTCTATATATTATATATTACCTCCAAAGCCGGTGCTGTGCAAGCTCAGTAAAAGCTTTAACTGAAATTCCCACCAATCATCAATTTAAAAATTTTCCAGGCTATACGACAGCGTCGCGGAAGACGAGTACTCGGCAAATCTGGACGTGCTGATAGGCGAGCCCGGGGACGGGTCGTCAGATCGCAGCAGCAGCGGCAGCAGCGGTCCAGCTGTTGCTGGAGGCTACCGGGACGAGCTGGGCTCATCCCCCATCAATTCGGCGGGCAGCAACGCGTCAAGGGGCCGCGCTGCCAACAACAACAACAACAACAGCAGCAAGAGCTTGCAGTACGACAGCGGTGACAGCGACGATTACGCCGACAGCGACAACTGATGCTGGCCAAGCCGGAGGAGGAGGCGAAAACGCGAGAAAAAACGGAGCGCGTGACGAAGTGGCCATCAGCGCCGGCCCGTGACGCAGCGTCTCAAGGCCGAGATACTTGCGATCCTCAGCCTGCCTCGGGCCGGGGCTCAATTGTAAATAGCGCGGCGGCTGAATGTGACAGTGTGAGCTTGTTAGAGAGAAGACTATATTATATACTTTGTCACGAGCGACATGTTTAGTGCGGTGAATGTTTAAGTGAGAGCGCTGCCGCGTGTAATTAGGTGTGATTTTTTAAAGCTCTAGTTAACGTAAGGTAGGGTACAATTTTTCGACTATTAGCTTGTATTCGAATTTTGAGTGTAAATTATATTGAGGTGATAGAATTAGTAGTTTCGGTCGGTTGAGTTTACATATGATCTTCGTTACCGTATAAATATATTTTGCTCTTTTATTCTCTTTCGATTTTAGTTTTTTTTCCAATCGTCTTCCGAATCTGGATAAAATAGCTGTGAGAAAAGATAACAAAAATAATAATAGTATAAAATACTATTAAAGTCGATGACACGCGAGTCGTCACCACGAGCATTGGTTTTTTAAAGCTTTCAATATATATATATTCTAAATATTTGGAGAATGATGCGATATATTTTCGCCAGACGTATATATTACTCAATAAATTTTGAAACTTATGTAAGTCGAGAGCCAGAGATTTTAAATAAAGCTTTTAATGAGAGATTGCAATTCTACAGTAAAAATATATAGAAAAAGTATTTTGAAGCGAATAATAAAAAAAAATGCTTAAATTTTTCTTGAAAAATTAAATGATTATAATATCAAAAGATACTGTAAATATTCTATACATTGCAATATCGAAGATAAAAATTCTTGAGATTCTTCGAAAAAATAAGCAAAAGCGTGCGAAAATTTGATTAATATAGGAAGCTATATACTTTTGAACACAAAAATTTCCAAAAAATAAAAGGAAAAAAAAAGATAAAACAAAATAATAAAGATATGTAAACGAACAAGTATTTATATACCAGTATGTAGAAGAGTTACGACTATTTATATTTAAAGACAAGAGACGTATCCTTTTATAACGAATTGTAGCACCGTACGATGTAATCCAGTGATCATAGTAACGTTAAATAGAGCAGCTTTTAATATATACATATATTTCAAAATAAGAATAAAACCGTCGATGCCAGAATTATAGTTATACGTTCACAGCATTGACGTTATTTCAATATCGAAATATGGTAAATGCAAATGCGTTATACCGTTTTTTGTATTTATATTCATTATAGCATTAATGTATCATTGATGCGTAATACCGAATCTCAATGATCTGATCTGAATCTTAGTTTATCAGTGAATCGGCGTTATTTTGTTTATATTTCTAGTTTTACAAATTCAACATAAAGAAACAAATGCAAAGAAATACCATAGTTACCCTTTGTTTAATAATTTGCGAAACGATATATAAGAATTGTTTTAATGTAAAACGCTGTCGCGTGTTTTCCATAACACATAAAAAAGTATATATAGAACACCAAAAGCGCTATGCAAAATACTCTGCCAGAGAGATACACGGCGTAGGTGTGAAAATGATACGCGACTCCTTGCCATACGAGACTAACCCACTTTAGATTATAACTGTAGATGTTTCTTTTATTATTTCTCTTGAGTTGCCAAGACTGCTGGACTTGTACATATTTTATTGTATACCTTAATTTTATTATTTTTTTCAATTACAATCGTAGTTTTTAATCGATGCGTATATGATAAAGAAAGATGATAAGTAATATTCTAGTCCACTGCGTGCAATTGTGTATTTTTTTTTCTCTGTTAACCGTTTTACTAAAAATAGATAAGCAAAACATCGTTGTAATTAAGTCTTTCCAATCGTACGCGTTGGTGAAGCAAAAATAAAACGAAAAAATAGTGATGCCTTTTGTGGTATTCAAGATTTGTAAAAGGTATAACAAAGCGCTATTTTGTGATTAGCGATCAACGCAAAATTAATTGTACGCGTTTAAATAAAACGTAAAATAAAAAAAAATAAAGAAATGCCAACAGTTGCGTGATCTGATGAAGGAATTTCTTCGGAATAATAAATAAATTCTTCTTCCAAAAACAAATATATGAATTATGTACTTATTTACTAAATTAAGAAAATTATAGATTTAAAAAAAAAATCTTAATAACCGAATGTTTGTTAGTCGACTGGTAAATTTGATATTATAAGCTGGTGCATATCATGTTTAATAGGAAATTCTTTCATTAAGAAATAATGTGAAAGGGACAACATAATGAAGTAATAATCGCGTTTTCGTATTTTATTCCGTTATCAAGGGTCCGGGCGTGTGGTTCTAATTCAGATATATATACATTCTCGGCACTTTTAAAAACGGACAAGAAAAAACAATTGACAAACAATGAAAATCGAAAGAAAAATAAAAAGAAAACGGCCAAACGTAAGAATATTAATTTTGTTGATCATCCAAAGATGTATTATTCTCATAAGCAAGACGGAAAAAGTCGAATAAGTAAAGAGCTTGTTATGGTTTCTTTTTTTTGTACCATATATTTACACATTTATTATCATTAATCATTATAATCATTATAAGCTCATTTTTGGGATTAATCCTCCCTCTTTCCTCGTATGTCCTTCGAGAGGAAGCGATGTAATTATATATATAAACGCGAGCTCTATTTACCAGTGCATTTGATAATTTCGATTGTTATATTTATTGATTACTTATATTGTCATAGGTTTATTATATCGTTGTTTGCATCACGCCGCGATAGAAAAACGTATAATATAATAAAGAATCGTTGAAGTCATTCTCTCTCTCGCGTGTAAAAAATCGCGGTGTGGTGCGCCCACATTTGTTCTTTTGGCTTTATATATATTTTGTTGAGATAAACGTACATACACGTTGCGTATTATATATATGCGTTCGCCGTTTTTATGAAAGACATACACATATACATAAGCGCGTTTATTAGCATATATATTGCGGGTATGAAACAGGGGGCTACGCGCCGGATATTTGTATGATATGTTTGGTGATGCGCTTTGCGTAATCGATTAAATTTTATAAGCGCATCTACAATATCTACCATTATTTATAATTCTCTATTATGATAAACGCGTACGTATTTTTTTTTTTCGGTTGCGGAAGTGTGGCTGCGGATGCGGATGTGAATGTATATTTGTGTGCTGCATTTTAAGTAAAAAGGAAGAAAGGAGTACGTATGTGCATAATTTTGCCTTAGCAAAAAATAATATATTTATTCGGAGTTCGGACAATTAATTATCATTCTAGATATGTATTGGATCTAAAAAATACGCAAACGCGCAATGAGAGGCAATTAATAAACACAAATTCAAAATTTTATTTTCTGTAAAATAATTTTTCAAGGAAAAAGTAAGAAGCAGGAATGAAAGAAAGTGCAACGAGATATATACAGAGAGGGGCGACGTATCATCATTTTTAAAATTTTATTTTCATTATTCGATTTGTGAAAAAATTAATGTTGCAGCAAAAAAAGCCTTAATCCTTCGAATATCATAAAAAAAAAAACAACAAAAACTATGTCAATGTACAACGCATTACCTCGACTATATAATATATATTTATCTTAAATAAACGTTACGTAACCCCAATCATAATATGTGTGGTATCTATTTATTTTTTCACTGCCCAACTGATAAATTATTATATTAGATATTTATATGTTAAAGTAAAGCTGGAATATAATTATCTAGTAGTAAACAGGAGAAGCTAAAGATTGAAGAGAAAACATATATTTTAAATTTTGCAATACAATTATGGTAATATGCAGCAAATAAAAAAAAAAGTATATTGCAGTTGTAACTCAACTTGTATTGATTTAATAGCAACAATGATAAATAAAAACTAAAAATTCATCTATAATATAACAATTTCATTTCCACTTGTTGATTTTAATAAATTTTTTTGAAATTTTTTTTTTTGTTTTAAAAAATAAAAGAACGTAATGACCATACTGTTATCTATTTTTAAAATCTTTTAATTTTCGCGCGCATAGTCACGCGCACCCTGACGACTCAACCTTATCTGAGATTAAAGCTTTGGAACAATAATAAGTAAAATCATAACATTATTACTAATCCAACATAAACACGTAAATAATGGTTCATTAGCGTCTACTATCACGGCATATTTTGCTTAAAAAGCAAACAAAAATAGCGTGTACTGTACCTATTATAGATTTTAGGTATAAAGTATACTTCAATTTTACAATTGTCACTTAAGTTTAAAAGTTCAGAAGCGAAGAACATGGAACCACCAGCTAAAAAGCCGAGAGAAGAGCCGTCATCATCAACGTCTTCTCCGCCATCGAGCAGCCAAACTGAGGATGAGGAGTCATCTTCAGAGATATTGAATGATGATATACCTTATGACGTTCTAAGGCTTATTTTCCAATTTCTGAAGATTCGTGATTTGGCAAGAGCATCCCAAGTCTGCAGGTGAGTACATTCTCATTATCTGACTGCTACTGTTTTGATTTGTTAATTAAGTTCTAATACTTGTATGCAGATCCTGGAGAGATGCAGCATGCAACGAGGCTAACATTAGACGAGAGCCATTCTGCCTGATTAGAAGATTTGATGTCTTTGAAAAACTAGATGTACTTGATTCTTATGATGTCAGTGTTCTTGGACAAAATCTCTGGGCCAAGTCTGGATTTAGCTTGATTTGTGTTTTAGCGGATAAAGATAGCAAGGGAACTTCTGATGGTAGGATCTTGATGAATTCTTATAATTTTCTTGTAAGATTTCTATATGTTTTGAATTATAATTTAATATTTAATTTTTTAGGTATCCAAAGCTATAGCAACTCTGTTAAATGTAATAAAGTTTATTTAGGAGGATACATGATTGTTGCAAATGACACTAAAATTTCCAACGGTTTGCCAAATTTTGAAGTAACGGTTGCTGCATTTTTGCCTAAAATTGTTAATTTAAATTATCAAATATACAATATTAATCAAGACACTTGTCATGATAAAAAAGAGACAGATGCACATCTTAAATTATTTGTCAAAAAGTTGTTGCAACCAGAAAAATCTCAGTGCATTCTCATGCTTACACATTCTTCAGGTTATGGCTATATGAAAAGAATGGCCAAATATTTTGAAAAAACGTAATAATCATTTATTTCAAACAAAAGTTTCCAGTTAAAAAGTTTTTTTTTTTAATAGCATATTTAAAATGACAAATAATTTTAGGTATACTCCAGGAAAAATTGCACTGTGGGGTGGACACTGTACATTTTTGAAAACAAATTCAGAGTCTAAACAAACTACCTTGCAGTCTAATTATTTGACAGCTATTTCTTTGTCCAGTCCTTCTTTGCAATCATGGTCTGTTGTTTTGTCTCGATCTTGTGATAATGAAACAGAAATACAGGAAAGATTAGAAAATTTCAGAAAAAAACTTACATTGAAAAAGTATTCATTGGGACTAATGTATGCATGTATTGCTCGCTCAAATAGTAGAAATCTTGAGATTGCAGTATTTAAAAGGATTTTTCCAGAAATGGAGTTGATTGGCCTACATGGCGATGGTGAATATGGATTAAACACATTTGTTAAAGGTAAGCTTTATTGATTACTATCACCAAATTATTCATTGAGTTGTTATCTTATACAAATAAGACAGAATCTTAATTAAATTTTTTTTCAATCATTTCTAATATAATTTGAGAGCAAATAAAATTTAAATTTATTCACCAAGTAATTTCAATTTCAATAAAAATATTGTTGACTACTAAATAACAGTTAGAATTTTGATAATTATTCAAATGAAAGCACAATGCAACTGCAATCTAATTTATACATGCATTATCATTTCCTTCTAGAACGAGAGAGTCGAATACGACATGAATACTCAACGGTCTTCCTGATATTAACTTACGAATGAAGTACGAAGACGAACAATATCCAATCATGGCAAGTGCAACTAAAGGAATCCCTGCGATATGCACGGCCGATGTGTGGTCAGAATCGACTCTACAAGTCCAGACGTCGTTGCGAATGTAAATTAAGCTAGCGAATGGTTTCGGCTCAAAGAAAGAGGTAGAGCAAGTGTAGGTGTAGGAGAGCCCGCGACAACGTCCTTTGTGTTATCACTGCCGGAAAAGTGTTATTCCTATCTATTAAACCTCAGTTAGAGAGTGAGAGAGAGAGAGAGAGAGAGACGCACACACACTTGTCTCTCCTGCATGTATAATTGCGACGCTTACTTCGTACTTAACAGTGTCCGCGCGTCTTACTTGATAGCTACGAACTTTGGGTCGTTTTTTTTTAACTTTTAGATAATGCGTCGGGGTTGAAACAAGTGGGTCAGACAGAGTTTGTGGCGTTTAAAGATTAGCTGGGTGCCTTCTTTATAAGAAGCCCTGATTTATAATGATAATGCAGTCGGTTGCCGGTTGTTCTAGGGTGTTCTCCACAAAAAATTCTGTTGGATCATCCGTAACGAACAATGCAATGTTTTATTTTACTATTTGATAAAATTATAAGTGCATTAATTTCTATAAGAATTTAACTCTTTATCGACACATTCTTAAATAAAAAATTTTACTTCTTTAAACGGATTCCAACGGAATTTTTTTGACTAAGATTCAAGTTCATTGCACTAAAAATGCTGTCGCTAATGCAGCTGTCGATCGGCGCTCTACTATTGGTTTCAAGCTTTGCCTGGGACAGCGGGTTAAAGCAGAAATATGACGGTTACGGCACAGACTGGATCTTCATGCCGGACGGTCGGGGTCGTCCTCAGGTTGCTGTGCTCAAAGGCGAGGATCCTGACGCTCATCGTAATATCCTCGACGAGCCAATTGGCTTTCTTCTATATACACGGTATGCGAGTTGCTTTATTTTCAGCAATAATTGTCAAATCACACGCAGTTAGAGAGATTTAAATTTTAATCGGTTAGGACACTGAGTTTATTAAGTATACATAGATTTATTGGAAACAAAATGTATTAATAAGAGAATACGTTATTCTCGTTTCACTTTTATAATTTAGTATGCTTGTAAATTGTATGTTCTATCATGTTATATAAAATATATATATTTATAATAAAGAAAATTCTTTCACGTTTATTTTAATAACAAAAATTGTGCAGTATTATTTATTTTTTATATAGTGTAATATTAACATTAACGTAAAGTTCACTCAACTGGTAATATTGTAAATATTAAATATTTCTTTACCATCAAATTTTGTTTAAATAAAATATAAACTTTGCAAATATATATGTATTAGAATAACAATAATGCTGATATTTTTGACGATATAATTTTATCTTTTTTTATTAATTTTTTAATAGATCTAATCCAATAGAAGGAGAATCGTTATTTGTTAACGACACCGATTCCGTAAAAAATTCAAACTTCTCGCCTTCGCGACCAACGAAATTTATCACTCACGGCTGGAAGTCCAGTGCTTTTAGCACCAGTATTATTAATATGATGAAAGGTATTATTTATCCAAAAATTTTCATTAATGTTTTAAACAATTTTATAATTTTGTTCAAACAAACTGCAAATAAAATAAACATCAATTGTACAATAATCTAAAAACAGAAAAGAGATGTTTATCGGATTGATTCGTTGTTTTTAGAATATCTGGCTTACGGCGATTATAATGTATTTTTGGTGAATTGGGAACCAATGGCAGCAAGCACGTTTTACCTCGGTCCGATGCGCAACACAGGCAAGGTGGGAGCCAAGGCTGCCGAGTTCATTGATTTTCTTGCGCGGGAGACCGGCTTGGACACCGATAATGTTCATTTTATCGGTTAGTCACGGAACATACGTCAAAATTTTACAATAACTTGATTTATATTTTTGTTTTTTCTTTATTCTTTTATTTTTTATCATTTTTGAAGAGTAGATAATTTGTTATTAAAATCATAAGAAAATAGTATTCTACGTTTCTTATTAAAAAGTTTTTAAACTATTAGTTTAATTTATAATCAAATTTATTAATGAATTCAGAATTCAAAAAAACAAGATGTTATTGAAGATGATAATTCAAGTGTTGCTTGAAATAGAATCATAGTTGGCATAATAAAATCTAGTTTGTCATTGTTATTTAAATGAATATTTATCATTGAAAATGTTGATTGAGAAATCATTATCATATTTTTAAATATAATCGAAACGCGCAAGATGACAAAAGAAAATTTCAAGTAAACCTTGTAGACTAGAATTTTTTTTTAAAATTATTTGGAACGTAAAAATATTTGTTACATTACATAAATGTTAATCAAATAATTTATCAAATTATAAAAGAATTAATTTTTAATGATAAAACAACTGAATTTCACAATAAAGGACATTCATTGGGAGCACACGTAGCAGGAAATACCGGCGAATACGTACGGTCAGGTAAACTGGGCCGAGTCACTGGTCTGGACCCTGCGCTACCAGGTTTTCATCTTCTAGCGATGGACAAGGGTCGACTAGATCCAACTGATGCCAAATTTGTAGACATCATACATTCGTGCGGTGGCGTGCTTGGATTTATGCAGCCACTTGGCCATATTGACTTTTATCCCAATGCCGGAGTAGCGGTCCAGCCTGGTTGTTGTTGCGTACCTGAGCTTATCGGTATGATTTTTTCTTTTATTTTTTTTTTTTTTCTTAATATTAGTAATCTTTTTCTAAAAATACTTGTTTTTTTTTATTTTTATAGAGGCCTGCAGTCACGGTAGATCGTATGTTTATTACACCGAAAGTATCAACTCCAACGTAGGTTTACGTGCAAAGCAGTGCGAGAACTGGGACAAATTCATGGCCGGTGATTGCGATGGGGAGCAAGTCGTGCTGCTCGGTGAGCACGTTGATAAATCGGCACGTGGTTCTTATTTTTTAAGAACACGTTCCGAGCCTCCTTATGCTATCGTCAATGACGTTAGTGACAATCTGGTCTAGAGCTTATGATGAAGTAGAAAGAAAATAGAGGAAAAATCGGGGTCGATGAATACAAACGAAGTCTGCACGTTATATTATACAAACTTATCATTTTATTTTATTATTTATATATAGTCTAAAAAAAATCAGCGGGCTTATTTCATCATTGTATGTATAATATATAGCTCGACGCTAGAAATCACATTTGTTTTTCATCATAAAATTAATTACACTATGTTACAATTCCAAGGTTTGTAATAAACGCACCAAAAAATCGGATATACCCATTACCCACGATAGTATTTACGCGACATACACATATCTCGTTCATACGGATAATATACAATTTAAAAATATCAAATTCCACTTCTCAAAAGTAAGAAGCAGACTCGTTTATTTCTGAACTCCATTTGCTCTCTCTTTCTTTAGTAATGCGAAGCTCTAGTAGGCGCCTAATGCTTGCGCCATTATACAGCTATATGCATTAGCAAACGTTTATAATTAGGGTATGGGTATAGGAGCACACACACGCGCACCCAGGTGTTATTTATATGGGCTTGTAAAGTAGCGTTGTCACATATTTCTTGCGGTAGCGATGGGTTGCCGATAGCACCATTACGCTGTCCTTAATGCTCAGCGCATATAGATGGTTCAGCATCACGTGATTCGGCTCGGGCAGAAGCGTTGGCTCGCACTAAAAGAGTTATTGTACATATTGGTTTTTTTTTATACGTATATTATTAAATTATCGGTTTAGCGATCTCAAAAATTAAAAAAAAAAAATTTGTAGTTTTTTAAAAAAATTTAATTTTGTTACTATTTATTAAAATTATCTCATTATCACGTAATATATTCATAAGATTCTATTATTGGTTCAAAATAAAGTTTTAAATGCCAATGTTGAAATTTTTTCCAATATTGTTAACAAAAATAAGATATTATGTTTACACAACTTACAGATAAAGGTGTATCCTTGTTGAGAATAACTTGTAGCAAATGTGGTGGTAGAATTGGAGGACCAGGAATTTTTTCCCATGGTTTATGTTGAGGTATATCTTGGCCATATTCAGTTTGAGCACCACTACTTATGGCTTCGCTGTCTTTAGCAAGAGCTTGGAAGACTTCAAAGTCAGATTTTCTCACTGTTACACAATTATTTTTAGACCCCATTCCATTATCAACAATTTTCTGAAATAAGTATCATTCATTATTCATTTAACATTACCAAGCTCTTATAAAAATTTTAATGCTATATTGATGGATTACTTACAAGGCCTGGATCATGCCTCCACTCTCCATCAACAAAAAATTTGTACTGATGGTCACCCTCTGGCAGGTCAATAATAGTAACAAAATCTCCGTGGCTTTTGACCATAGGCAATGTTTTCCAATCGTTGAAGGTACCACTAATAAATACTTGTTTACCACCTCCTTCCCACTTGAACACAGTTGGTAAAGTTTTTCTGTCTACATTTTTACTGGTAGTCCCCTCAGAAACTGTATTGGATCGTGGACGTGCACCATGATAACTGTGCTCCTCCTTAACATCATCTTTCTATTTTTATATCATCACAATGCAGCACACAAAAATTGTTTAATTAATGTTATTAATCACATGTTAGTAACAAGCTAATGACAGTTAAAATAATTATTTAGCTAATCAGCATATTAGATTCGTGTAAAAAACAGATGAATAAGAAAATAAAATGTAAAAGCATGCATTAAATTTTTAAGACTTTAGAGAAAAATAATTGTAATAAAATTATAAGCTTGGAATCATATTATTGAAACAGATTTGAAAAGCTGATAAGATAATGCTAGTGTCATCACATATATGACTCTAATTTCAAATCCCACATAAGCACTGGTTTGCGCAATGTCTGCAGTCTTGCTAGTATAAACAGAATTCAAGCTCTTTGTTAAACTTGATACTTCAAGATTAAATGACAACAAGCAAAATAGCAAGGAGAACACAAGCTAAAGAGTCCAAAATAATTTAATTTAAATAATATCTTACCTTCTCAAAGAAAGACTCGTCCTCATCTTGAGACGACTGGCCTGCAAGTTTTTCCTTGTCAGATTTCTTTTCAAAAACAAACGCCTGGCCCTGATCTGTCTGTTTGCTGGGTGAGGCCGGAGCGGACTGTTCTTTGGTCGTATGGCGATGATGCTGAGCCTGCTGGGGATGATGATGGTGGGCACCAGCAGTAGATTCACGTTCGTGGTGTCGACGTCCACCCTCGCCTCGATGGTAATTGTGATGGGCAGGCTGATTGCTGCCCGCGTTACCCATCCTTTGATGATGTCATCCACGATCTCTTCTCTCGGACTCTTGGCTCACAGCTCTTATATGTATGTATGTATATAAGTACCCTGTCGCTAGGCCTTTTGATTGTCAATCCGCAGAATGTATGTCACCCTGTGTTATATGTGATTATATGCGCAGGTAGTTATAGTTAGAGCCGATTTCGAGGAGAGACTTTGTTGTTTTGGTGCTGCTCCAACACACTCTCAGCAGCTGATCTACCAGTCGATTTTCTCTCTCGTTCTATTCGATTCGATCGCCCACACTTTTGACGCCGCACTGAATATGGTGTCATGACTGCTGCCCTACACTTACCTACCACTACCACACACGAGCACGACACCGCCTCTATACAGTTTCGTTGCTCCCACTACTTTTTCATTACCACCCGCCCACGCATGTCTTCTCTAATGCGATTGTGGATTTTATAGATCTCTGTTCTATCGACTGATGACAATTTCTGTGATTTACTGACTGCGAACATATGATCGATTGACGAAAAGATATATATGTTTGGAGCAAATGTTGGAAAATTAGAAAATTTGTGATTTTGTTTATTATTACTGCTACAAAAAATTAATATATAAGTAGTTTTTATTATTATTTAAAAATAAGTTATATATAAATTATTTCGACAAATCACTTAATTTTTTAATTGATACAAAGATTAATGTCAAATGCAAAGCTAATATTTTTATTTTTACTTTAAATTAATTAACAAAAAAAAGAAAATAATAACAACATGAAAACTGTTGAGTATAGTTCAGTAAAAAGAATCATATTCAAAAGCTAAAAATATATATTTCGTATACAAAATAAGTAAGGGCGCAGTATAATATCGAAAGGTTTATTAAAGGGCGCTACTCTCAAGTATATACGAATACGCATATTATATAGTACTGCTTATTTTACGACTCCACAACACGACACATGCTGTATCTATATAACATATAACTCGCTTCTTACTTCTTTTTTTTTATATTTTTCCTAAGCACAGTATCATCTTTAGCTTCCTCCTACCGATGATCCTATATATATATCTATTATTTATAAAAACACATCAACCTTTTTTTTCTTTTGCAAGCCCTTTCTTTCTTCTTCCTTTTCCATATTCACCTTTATTTTTTAGTGGAGATGAGACACTCATTGATGTACTTTGTGTTATACCTACACCTTTCGGAAAAGTTAGCTCTTGCGGATTTTACTATAGGTATGCTTAATCTCGTATCTTCTTATCTCTTATTTTAATACTTTAGTAACGGAAAAGGTATGAAGAAAAAAACTATACATAGCATAAGAGATATTGGAAAAAAGACAAATTTTTTTTGAGTGTACTGCTTATATCGCTTGGATTTCGTGGTGTTTTTTTCTCTTATTATATACTACGTTTTGTAAATAGGTTTCTTATGATTTATATTATTTTCTATTTTTTTGTTAATTAAATCTTTTGCAAGCTATATAGGAATAATTTGTTGAAATTAAATTTAATAAAATAAATATAATTAAAACAAAAAATAAAAGTGGATTAATTTTAAGCCATCTGTCATCATATCTCAAAAATATATAATATAGGTAATATAGAAGTCAAGCTAAATTAGACACTTGCTGCGCTTGTTTGTGCAAAGATTTGTTTTAATAAAGTGTACACCATATATATTATTTTTATCAATGAAAAAACTAAAGTCATCAAATGGATTTTCCTAGAGATTCGTCTATACGTATATATCTATAATTTTTATCTTTCATTGACTTTGATAAAAAAAAACCACATCACTTGTTTTACCTATATTGGCCGGATATTCGTATTGATTGTTAAATGCATTTGCTATTTAACGACGGGTATAGTATAGTGATTAGATAAGTCGATAAAAGCTATACGTACATATAAAATAATAATAATAATATCTCAAGTATATGGACATCTGTTATATTTATACTTATACGTCATTTTCATTTTGATGTTTGATCTCTTTTATTTTTTGGAAAATCAAAAACGTTCCCGTTATAATGTGTTACACGTGTGTGTCCTAATATGATGTAAGTGCGGATGTGAAAAAAAACTTTTGCGCGATTAATATCTATTATATGATATCTGGTTATCAGAATAACGTAATTTATTGGAATAAGAATACGTAATATCATTATCATATATTTTTTTTATAAAATAATAATAATCACAATAAAATTATATTCAAAAAACATAAGTAACAACGTCACATCAAGATATGACGTATATGTATAAAACACATTTGAGTCATTCATCAAAATTCTAGCTAAAAACTAGAGCCACGTGCCGCATCTGTTGCTAATCAACCTATATACCATATATATACATATATATATATATTTAAAACTTTATACACATATACCTTAGAGCCTACCCTAAAATCAAATAAAAAAGAAAAATAAAGCAAAAAAAAAAATAAAATAATAATAGCCAAAAGCAAAACGATCGAATAATAATAATATTGAGCCTAATATATAAAAGCTGCAGATTCCTATATACCGAAGCTAAGAAGAGAATATACATTTGAATATAGGAATATATATATAAAAGGGAGAATAAAAGAAAGAAAAAAAAAGGGCTGGATAAATATAAGTATATGTACGCGCGCTTGCATATCTAATCGGCTACTTATAATCATTGCGAAAAGAGTATAGTATATAGAGCTGCGGCGCGTCCTGTGCGCATCTGGGGAACATTGAGACAGTTTCACGGTGTGTATACAGGAATATATACAAAGCCACCGATCCATCATCTCCTTGCTTGCTCGTGGACAGCCGGATAGTGCGTATACAGATTATATGTATATTCCTCGTCCTTCTCGGATAGGAGACGCGCGTGAGAGTATACTCTTTGTGTAACGTCTCTGTGCAGAGCCGACGATTTTTTTTTTTTTTTGAACTTGTATTTTGCTTGATTTTTTTTATATTTATGTGTATGCGATTGAAAAAATAATGTAGTTTCTGAATAGATTTGTTATATTATACCTACGTTATATATAAAATTTATCAACGAAGCTTGAAATTGCTCAGTTGGCAGAGACTGTCGGTTTCGGAATTCATATAGGTCGTGGGTTCGATTACTGTCGTTTGTCGGATGAGCTATTCTGTAAGCACAATTACTAAAATACGCTTATGAAAGTGTCAAAAAAAGCTTATTATTAAAAATATATTAATGTTTGAGATTTCTTTCAAGTTCTTATAATTTTTTGTCATTAAAAGTTTAAGAAAAGTATATAATAATTTAATTAAAAATAAATAAACCATGAATTGTACAACTTTTAACCGCAATAATATATTAAAATAATCTGATGTCTATAAATACAATATTTATAATAATATTGTTATTGAAATAAAAAATCTAAACAATTTATTAAAATTGAAAACAAATTTATTTTTCAAAGAAAACTCAAATTTGAAAGTAATTTTATAAATTACTAATTAATATAATTCAAAAACTTATAATTAAAAATATAAAGATTTACGAATATTTCATTTTTAACTTTTTCTTTCAGACGTTACACGAACAATAACAAAATTACTAGTTTTTTTTTTCTAACAGATTATATTTTCTTACAAACAGAGAAAACTTCTCTTTAGTTTTATTAGCAACAAAAATTTTACATAACCCGAATAAATCAATAATTTATATAGCAATAAAACATTTGCGCGTCTCTGCGGCGTACCGTAACCATATCTAATTTATATAATTAGAACCTGACAATCGAAATTAGTACCGAACAAATAATACAAGCCTCAATATAAAATCAGACGCGTATCAAAAATGTATTTTAAACAAGGTTCAATTCTTTCATCCTGTCTTATATTTATTTAGATTGAATCTAAAGCTTCTCTCTCTCTCTCTCTCTCTCTCTCTCTCTCTCTCTCTCTCTCTCTCTCTCTCTCTCTCTCTCTCTCTCTCTCTCTCTCTCTCTCTCTCTCTCTCATTTAACACAAAAAAGGCAATATTGTGCTTACGCGTCAAAGCATACATATAACATATTTTTCAACACACAAGTAGCCGATCTATATATGTTGTCTAAAACTATCCGCTATAGATCTTCTTCCATAATCACCCACAGAACACCTTTCTCTCTTCATCCTCAGCTGCTGCTGCTGCTAAATTCAAAGGTCCCATGATTGCTTTAGGTCTTCAATCGGGTAAGTTTACTCCGCGGCTCACAAACAAGCCCATACCCCTCTCCCCTATTATACCCTATGCGCTAATACTTGGAGAGATGAGTAAAGTGAGGGAAAGCGAGACGCAAGACCAATACTTGCCCAGTAATAAGGGCATACTTGCACCGCAAGACAATCACGTTGACATTTTGTGATGGATGTGCACTATACCTATATACTCATCCCGTTATAGCTTTATACGTTTTTGGTGGTGTGCGCGTGAGGAGTCTCTTCGACGTACTATTTTGGTATATAGCTAGAAAGTTAACGAAAATCGGCCTGCTTTTCTTGCATGCAGACACCGATGGATATATAAAGAGCGAGAGAGACCTATTGTAAATGCGAACTATTTGGGATTATTAGAGCGCTATTGCTATATGTATATATAGGGTGAGCGAGAAGAACTGGTGAAGGGGAATGAGAGAGAAAAAGAGACGTACGTCTGCATAGTACTGCTGCTGCTGCTGCTGATCATTACCCGCTGCTGCTACTCCGTCATCGGCTCTGACGCTTTCGTAATCCTTTCAACTTCCCCCCTCCCCTTACGGCTCCTTCTCCACCTCCTTTTCTATACTTCTTCACCCCTTCGTCATCAGCGGCGCCTAGTCTTTTTTTTAGGGGTGGAGGTACTAGGGGAGGGGGGGGGGTGAAGTTTCGATCCCGCATTGCCGGAATCCGACGGCTGTCTTCTTTGCGGAGATTTGCATAGAGAGTGTATATCTCTTGCTTCGAAGCTTTCCCCCCCCCTCCCTCTTACTCTCTTACTTTTTTTTTTCATTCTATTTTTTTTTGTCACGTTTTCGCTGATGCGCATTGAAGATTTGGTTTCATTTTTTTTATAGGTATAGGTAAGTGTATAGCCATAGCAGATTGTAAAGTTGTTGAGATATTGTGCAGTCGATCGAAATTTCGGCTGCGGGTTTTTAAGCTCACCGATATGAATTTTCTTAATCGAAACGCACATAATGTATAGACTATTATCATTTGGCTGTTTAATTGTGCATCGTCAAAACTATGGGCATATAATTATGCAAGCAATAAGAGCATAGATAGCTTTTTTTTACGCTATAACTATAATACCCTCTCCCCTGATTGAGGGGTTAAAGAAGGAAGCTCAAAATTACATTTAAATTACATAGAGCTGAGTCATTTTATAGAATATATGCAAGATCACATTTAGATTTTTCTCTGTTTCTGTTTTTTTTCTTGCTTTCCTGCAATGAACGTCAAGCTGTTTTTCCAGCGTATTTGCATATTATTGATTGCGCAATGACCGACTTTGGATGATATATAAAATAAAGTTGCTATCATATCTCGTGCATATTATAATATACAAACGCAGGGACGATCATCGACGCATAAACACTTTTGCATGTATAGACGCATACGCACACACGTTATACGATGCGGATTAATCCGCACGCATTGGTTGTACAGATACATACATACATACATACATATACTTGTAAGTCCTTCAGTTTTTTTTTGTTATAAAAATAGACTTTGTAAAAATACAGTAGCTTATATACCTATATAATATACTTACACACATGCAATGCAGTTAGCAGTATAGCTGCGGGTGAGAAAAGCAGCAGGGTCGTTGTTTGAGAGAGGGAGAAACGCGCGCTCGGTGTCAGTACACACGCATCGTATATATATAATATAGATAATGGCTCATTTACTTTGTTTGCAGCAGCATATACGCAATCCGCGCATGAATCCACACACGCGTAATTATTCTTACAATCGAGTATAAGTATACATATTTATATGTGTAAGCTTATATATAAGCGAACGCGGATGAATGATCAAAGTGTGTCTATATATCCACTGACTCTTCTGCGCACTGCTTCGATTGTTTGATATCTATAACCTGGTCTTTTGACTGTTGTAACACTTGAAGAAAAAATAAAAAATCGTCGCTATGATAATGACTATCCTTATACAGAAAGAGTAAAGACTTTTACAAGAAAATATCGTCGACGAAAATGAGAGAGAGACAGAGAGAGGTTGAATCCGATGACGCTCCATGTAATCGAGTCGTGTTCGCGTTAATATACCACCCCCGCATTATATTACTCTCTCTCTCTCTCTTATTCTATAACAACTGCATCAGCAGCATCCATCCACCGCGTGGTAATGGCATGGAATGGAGGGTGCGCGAGAGAGGATGAGAGGGAATATGAAGCTATCTGTTTTATTTATCCGATAACGCGCCATTACGGGGTATAGGTCGCGCTCGCGCGCTCTGCACTGACGCTTCGGCTGCTGCTATATACTGCATCTCCCCGATATATAACCATTTGCTATATTTATAACAGCTGCACACGTGTGTGTGTATGTGGGTGTTTGCTGCGAGTATTATAGAGTGTAATAATTAGGTGTGCGAGTGCGAAAAGTAGCTCTATTCTCTCTCTCTCTCTCTTTTTCTCTTTTACCTTTATAATTACCGTCATCCCCTATTGAACTCTTGGTACCTATATATTTACTGAAATATTCACAAAAAAATATACAATAATTTATGTTTATGTATGTATGTGAGTATAATTTGCTCTTCCTTTTTATTTTATTTTTGGTGGTATATATATGAGATATTTTGTATAAAATGAATAGAGACATTTGATTTTTTAATTAAAATTCAATTTTAAATTATTTTAAATGTAAATTTTCGATTTAAAGAAAGACTGTGCAGATATTAAAAAAGTCTGATAGGAAATGAGATGGTAAAATTTCATATATGTACGTATATTTTTCTTGACAAGAAAATCGTTTTTAGTAGGTGCCTATATCAAATGGGTTTTACAAATGATGGATCGATTTTATTATTCTAAACTTGAAAAACTTATTACACATCTGTCTAAACATGCTACCTATATAAGTACTAAAAATATAAATATTTTTTTTAAAAAAAAAATTAATAATAAAATAGCTATAAATACTATACACTCTTTCTATTTCCTTCTTATTATTAAAAAAAAAAATGTTGATTCACAAAATCATTAAATAAAAATATAAAATACGTAACGATCATCCGCACACGGACTATCTTCTTTACATAATATAGGTATCATATAGTACAACGTGCGTGGGCATACGGGTGCTCAATAATAGCGTCCAGTTGAGGATGAGGAGGAGCATATAATAGGTACTATGTAAGAGAAGCAACGTTGTATATATGTATATATATCTGGGTCAGCAGGTCGTCGTCGTCGTCGCCGCCGCCGACGGCGAGGGCAACGGACACACGAGGTCTGTATCTTATACGAGGGGTTGACCAAGTGCGCGCCGACTTTGACGGGCTGCCTCCCTCCCCACCCCCCCTTCTCTTCGCCCCTCACACTTTACTTTCCCTCAACCCCCTCCCCCCCTTCGACTTTCATCCTCACATGCAAGCTTCATCGCATGAGCATCGGTCCTTCTCCACCTACTTCGCATATCCTTCGCCCCCTGCTCTTTTCCCCTTTCTATATACAGGTTCGTTCACCGATGATGTCGCTTTCGTTGCTCGTTATAAGTAAGTCGGCTGCTGATGCTGCTATACCTACTCCTTCGGCTCTATATGTGATATGGTGACGGAGCATCTGTGATGAGATAATCGGCCAAGAGGGACCCTCAAGATCAACCCGCAAGTGTGGGGGGGGTATATGTAGAAGAACTTGGTGTGTATATGGGCGAATGAATGTTGGGTTATAGGGAAGATGTGTTTTCTGTATATATATATGTATATATATATATATATATATATATATATATATA
>JAPYZE010001371.1:0-29197 GCA_030522805.1 Leptomastidea abnormis | reverse complement strand
AAAAAAAAAAAAAAAAAAAAAAAAAAAAAAAAAAAAAAAAAAAAAAAAAAAAAAAAAAAAAAAAAAAAAAAAAAAAAAAAAAAAAAAAAAAAAAAAGAGCGAAACAACTCTTTTGCCCTTTTACTGTGAGCCAACTTTTTAATAAACGTCACTTCAGAAGTCCGGTCCTCTACCTCATCCACCAAGTTGGCCTTTTTTCTTTCATTCTTAATTCGATTTAATTTGAATATTGCACTCCCGCAAATTGTAGGTTTGCGTGGCTCTTTCTCGCGAGAGATAGGGAAAAGAGTGAGAGAGAGAGAGAGAGATAAAAAAATCGCGACAGCCCAAGATTTCTTTATCCGACGCCCCCTCGGCCCAAGTTTCTCCGCCGTTACTTTCGAAAGTTTTCGCGCTGCAACGAGTCGAGACGAGAAGAAGGAGGAGAAGGAGGAGGCGAAGAAGAGGAGCAGGGCTTCGGGATGAGGGCCGGGAAAAGAGCACCAGGGAATTGCATTGAGAAATACATTCCGCGAGCTCGACGCTCGTCGCCCTGGAATTTTATCGCGAGCGGGATTCGTTAAATTAAATTGGAAAAAAATTGCCATTTCCCTCTCTCCACATTCACCCTCCCCCCCCCCCCTATCTTCACCCTTTGCTGTCGATACTCGTGTCAATTTATTATTCTACCTTTATTTGATGCGTCGAGTTATGTTTTAAAAAGCAGTTGCGAGAGTACATGCCTTTCCCGGAAGTCACTGAACTTTTGAAAATAATAAAAATTGATTCGAATGCGGGTTTATAAATGTTTTTTTTTTTGTGAATTCGAGAGTGTAAGAGGATGTAATCAGAATTGAAATAGAAACTTATGTAATATATGAGAAAAATTGGAAATTTTAAATTTACCGACTTGAATGAATATTTACGATTGAAAAAGTGACTGATACACAATGGATACACTGCGCTTGGGGACATATACTTTCTGTTTTCTGGTGTAGGTACGTTCTTACGCTTTCTTCTTTTTTTATTTTCAATCGTTTTTCGATATTACAAAATTTTTGAATGGTAACGCAAACAGTACAATACACGAAAAAGTCCTTTCAAACGGGAATTATCAAAGAACCACAAATTCATTTTTAAATTATATAAAATTTTTATAGATGATGCAATTGTTATGTGTTGAATTAGAAGATAAAATTATTTACGTAATGTTGTTTCCTTAATTAAAAAGATGGTCTCGCGAGATATGTTACGTATTTGTGTGTAATTATTTTTTACTTTCTAGTAATTAAAATAATAAAGATGATAAAATTCTTTTGTTGCAGAAATATTTTTATCTGTATTAATGTATTATGCACGTACTTTTTAATAACAACGTAAACAATGCACATGTTTTTATTTCCGTTTCAAAATTAAACATTTTCTACGTACTTATAAAATAAAAATTACATTTGAAAAAAAAAAAAAAACGAAACGTTTCAACAGCTATTTGTTATATACCTATACCTAATCATCCAACACATTTTCTTTTGTGCCATTTGTTTAATGCCAAATAACAAGGACAGATAAAGCAAGATGGAACACAAAAGAGTAGCAAAGAGAATACTATGTATTCGCAACAGCTTTCCAACGTTTATCTTACTCCTCCTCCTCCTCCTTCTCGCTTGCGCATCCCATTCGCATCCCATTGTCACGGAGCTTGTGTCGGCAGCTGAGCGAAACAGAAAAGACCTCTTTGGCGAATGGAAATGGAAAGTCTAATAATAAAGGATATACATACATACATACCTACATACATACACACATAGAATAGGTATATAGAATAGAGGTAGAGGGTAGAGATATTGAAGCGAAGACTCGCGCGCTCTAGAAGACGCGCAATCTCTCTGACGTCGTCTTTGCTGTACGATTGATTTTTCTCCTCTTCGACTCTCGGCCCAATAAAAGCTTTCTTTGCATGGCAGAGGACAGGAAAGGGGGAGGAGGGGGGGGGGGGGGGGGGGGGCTGGAAAAATATTTCAGAGCCACGCGCGAGCGGGAATAAATTGAGATTTAAATGCGCCGAGTCAGCTTAGATGCATAGCAGTATTATATACTCCCAGTGCCAGTCGAGCAATCGACGACAAATAAGAGTAGATATGCGCTGCATCGAACTTGCTTGATGACCGCGCCGCGGCCCTTCACTGCGCCAACGTTATTAGCGAATTTATTCGCAGATCGTCAGGATTCCTTTCTCCTCTTCTTCCTTTTTTTACTATCTACTACTACTACTACTACTACTACTACTACTACTACTATACTAGTACTGCTACAACTGTGACTCGCTTTTTTCTCGATGAGTGCAATAAAGGCTCGCGCTTTGCTTTTCGCTTGGAAAAGCCGAGGCTTCTTGCTAGTGTAGAAAGAGAGAGAGAAAGATATTTCCTGACTCTGCCAACGTCTGCCGACGAGCGTGTTTACCGTATCCGACTGGCTGAATTTTCTTTGCCTTCAGCGGAAAATATTGGAGGCAAAAAAACACGTAGCCGGATACTGATTGCCACCGTTCCAGCAAGTAATATTTTTCTTTCTTTTTTTTTTTTTGATCAAAATTGATACGTGTCCTTTATTGACTCCAATATTTATTTAACAAGTATGAATTTTTTATTAAATTCTTATCACTTCTACGAACCTGAATTTGGTTAGATATTTTTTTAAAGATTCTCTTCGATACACTTGATCAAAAAATCTGGTAGCTCGTTTTCAGTATGAAAAATTTGTTAGCGATAGGTACCACTCGACATCAATACGTAAATCATATTTTTTTAGCCTTGCATTTTTTTTTTTTTTTTTTGGTTTTTATTCATAGAGATGAAAAAGAAATGGGATGTAAAGGGAATGAAAGAATGGAAAAAGGAAATCTCTACGATAGCCATGGTCGTAACATATTTTCAACTAAATTTTTTTTGTTGCCTGTCTTACGCGTATACTAGCAGCTATGATGCTTTTATCCCGCTTTTGTACAGCGTCCAGTCGTAGCAAAAGCAGCAGCTCTCGAGTTTCCGAATCTTTCGATTGTCTGGCAGTTTTGTGCTGCAGCCGATAACCGAACATGTGTATGTCAGGCTACTGTGAAAGCGCGGGATACGGAAAACAGTGACGCGTGTATATATATACGATCTATGTGTAATCCGTCCATTGTGTTATAGATACGCATATATACATTATACGCAGCAAAAGCTACATACGTTACTCCTTTCTTTTTTACGTTTCAAATATTCCGATTTTCCCAATAAAAATTAAAGCATTTATTTTACTCGAAAAATAAAAAAAAATAAAAAAAGTAATGGGGAGAAAAAAGAGTGAAATACTTTGAGGAGAGTAGTATAAATTTCAAGCACGGTTGAACGCAAGCGTCGTTTTCCAAATGAAAAACTTGCGAAACAAGCTTAACAATATCAATTTTTCATTCCAGCGTTATTTTTATTTTTTTTTTTGTTTCGCACATCCGATAACTTGCGCGAAACAATTGCTAACAAATTCATTGGCCTCGTAATTCAGCCGTCGAATTTGTAACGTAGGCACACGAGTCGCGAATTTCTCTCGACAGACAAGTAGTTACTTTTATTTTATTTTTTTTCTGATGGAATAAACTTTGGAAACGCTCCCTCACCTCGTATATAGCACTTTAAAGAGAAGAATTCTTTTTCCTTTAGTCCGCATTCAGCCGTCCTATTTGTGCCGTAAGTCGCGATCCAACGTGTATACTATAGCGGCTCCAATACGACTTTCCGACACTCTACTCGTCCGCTTAGGACGTAGTAGCACCGAAGTAGCTCCGAAGACGCGGAAAACAGAAAAATGAACTCTAAAAGTTTTTTGCTTTATTGACCTTTCTTCTGCACGTACACAGGGAGAGAAAGAGAAAGAGAGAGAGAGAGAGAGAGAGAGAGAGAGAGCCTGCCTTGTGTGAAAATAGCACTCGTTATTTACTGCCAATAAAGACTTTTTGTTCTTTCTTTCTTTTTTTTTTTTTTTTGTTTTAAATTTCAAACTGGAGTTTGGTAAAAAATTATTACATTTTTGGCTTTAGTAATTAAAATTCGATTTACTCGAGAGTAAAATCGCACATTTGTAAAGGAACAAGTCAGACTGCTTAATCTATACAGCATGTACATCCCAGTAACAAACTGGCGTCAAGTTTGATAATTTGAGGATGTGCGCATAACAAAGCATACACTGCTTTATCTCTCGCTTCGTCGTCGTCGTCGTCGTCATAGTCGTCGCTACGTTCAAAATTTCATTTTCATGCTCTTGCTTCGATCTCAAACTGCGTGTCACACCACGTTCACGGTTCGCTCGTCAATGCAGAATTTAATATCGAGCAATTTTCGCATTATTCTCTTCGTCGAAGACGAGCGAAGCAATATCGCGAATGCCTTCGTGCCTTTTCCCTCTTGCACGCCCTCGTCTAATGGTCTCCAGTTTTCTCTCTTTCTTTATCTCTTCAGTCCTCTCTCTCTCTCTCTCTCTCTCTCTCTCTCTCTCTCTTCTTATCTCTAACCCTCTGCGACCGACTTATTTTGCCTTGCGCCTTTTCTCGACCGCGTATAGGAGTTGAAAAAAATGCTCTTCTCCCGAGCTGAACTCGGCTCTTTTTCCCCTACGGTGACAAGGCTTTTTGCGTAGGTTTAATACGCGGCTGACTAGGCGATTTGCCCGATGTATGTATGGGTACTGGACGAGGGGTAAGGAACGAGTAAAGGGGAGGATCTCAATATTGGTTGGATTCTCGGACGTTTTCAGGATGCCGATATGCGGGGGTGCTACAAACTTTTGCATTCTCGTTTCTGTCAATTCTCGATTTTCGACTACGTTATAGTTATGAAGTTCTGAGATAACTACATATTTCAAAAGACATTTTTTAAAGTGGGCCGTCTGACCAATCCCGACCTTTTCCACTAAGTTTGATGTTACTATTTCACATTCAATATCAAATGCGAGGTAATAAGATGAACGCAAATAATAATTAATATTGTAGTAACTATAATATATAATGAACAAAAGTATCATCTCCTAATATTTATCCTGATATTTACATTCATACGAATCAAGGTGTCCCTCTTCCGCAAACTCAAAAATCCGACAATAATTGTTTCCAAAGTAACGTGCACATACCAGATGTCCCCCTCATTAAAATCCAAGTGGAACGTGAAACCCAGCAGCTTTCAAGCTTATTCTGGTCCAGTAACTGGTCGCCACCACCACCACCACCACCACCACCACCACCAGTCAAGAATCGAACCGCAAATCCAGTAGCAGTAGCATCAGCTTCCCGAAGAGAAAGACGTAAGAGCTACGTGTGCGTTGCTATATACGCTACTCTTTCCTCGCTTAGACTCGCTAAAGTAAAATCGATGGGGCTCGAGAGTGGAAGGAGTATAGTAGTGGTAGTACTAGTAGGTGCTGCAGCGACACGTCTCTGGAGACACGCTTTCTCACACCGTCCTAGCAGCTTTCTATTATTTCCCGAAGAAACGTGCCTCGCTGCTAAGTGGATGCTCGACACGAGAGAGAGAGAGAGAGAGAGAGAGAGAAAGATTAATTAGTAGCTAGCTTGCGATAAATATCCTAGCCTTCATTTTTACTTTTTCTCTCTCACCTTTGTTGAACTTTTAAGATAAGTTAAAAAAAGAAATAAATAAATAAAATAAAAGTAAAAGCTGGAATAGTGAAGTAGTTTGGATGTGTCGCCCTGAGGTGAAAAGTCAAGAAGTGGGATACAAGAGAGGAGGAAGAAACCAGCGTGAGGGGAAGGGTGGTGAGAGAGTTACTTTTTCACGAGCACCCCCGTCAGCTGCATTATCGAGAAGCTCCCTCCGGCTGTCGTCGGTCCTCTCATCATCCTCGCCTCTTCGCCTTTGTGCCTTCCTCTGTATACTTTACTCTATACACCATATAATAGCGACGACAATGTTGACGGTGGGCGGCGCGCGGGCGGGCGGGGCCCTCCTTCCCCCTTCTTTTATTCGGCCGTTCGTCCCCTCTTGCATGTTTTTTTTTTTTTTTTTTTTAACTTTTTGTTCTTGTTTCTGTCTGCTTTAGCTTCCGACCTGGACTGCATAAGGGCGCTGTTCAACGAGAAGGAGAAGGAGCTGTCGCTTGCGGTGGCTAAGGTCGAGGAGCTGACGCGACAACTCGAGGACTTGAGAGGCAGACACGGAGCGCCGGGCCAACCCGGACACCTCGGCACTCCGGCTAGTGCCGAGCTTGAGAAGCTCAGGAGGGAGTTGCTGGTGAGTACAACGCGCACCCTCTTACCCTTTAGCTTTCTCACTAGCTTCTTCGCCCTTGCAAGCTCTTTCGTGAATCAGTCGCCTCGTAGACTCGCTCGTATGCGGGTGCACTGTCAGTTTCGCACGTCTAATAGATCAGAGAGCGAGAGTGTTGTTGGCTAAAGTTTTACTTTACTTATATTGTCGCACAGTTTCTGCCGTGATTGTTAATTCTACACAAGTTACGTACACTCCCTAAATTCTTTGTATTTACTTGATTTTATGACTTTCTATTGGTTTCGTAAGCAAATTTTAAAATAATACACTTTTTTTTATTCTTAAAAAAGTAAAATAAAAAAAAAAATAATTTTAATTACAAATAGTTGAAATGAGTGTAGACAAGTGTAAGAATAAGAATGTAATTGTCTGGCTAACCCGTGGCCGTTTGCTTTCCCAGTACCGGAACAAAATGAACGAGCAGCAGAACCAGATGGTGTCGCAGCAGCGGCTGGTCCTGACCCAGCGCCAGGCCGAGATGGCCTCGATCGACGCGAGAATAGCCCAGCTTCAAGGCCGGTTACAGCGAAAGCGCGCCCTGAATCAGCGACTCAGCCAGCAGCTCGCCCAGCAGAACTCGCTCGGCCCCAGCCTGGGCCGCTCGCCCAACAGTCTCGGGAAGAACGCGGGACCCAACAACGCGTCGAACGGCAGCAGCCAAACCACCACCACCGCCGCCACGACGACGGCTGGCAACAGTCCCTCAGGCGGTGGCGGCGGCGGCAAGCTCGAGTTCGGCGGCGCGCTAGGCAAGCCCCGGCCCGCGGGCAACATCGCCGCGATCGAGCCCTACTCCCACATACCCAACGACAACGACTTCACCCTCAACAAGAACGACCCCAAGTACCAGACCCTGCCCTACAATACCAAGTTCACGGTCAGCTTCAAGTCCAGTAACCTCCCTCCCGCGAGCAGCGCTGACGACGACGTCAACAAGAACAAGATACAGCACAGCGCGAGCGCCTCCCAGATCGCCTCCCAGAGGCCCCTCAATCTCCAGCAGTTCGGACATCAGATCGCTCACAGCCAATCTCAGTCCCACATTCAAGGTATGCATACACCTACTATTATTATTATTATTATTATTATTATTATTATTATTATTATTATTATTATTATTATTATTATTATTGCATTAAAAATTTTCATTTTCCTATTTTTTTATTTATTTAAAAATATTACTATAAATATCAAATTAAAATTCATTTTATTTATTCGCTTACAAAGATATATTTTTTTTTATATAATTTGGAATTAGACGCTGTTAAGAGCCATAAAATGTAGCGAAAGTAATTGGCCAAATACGGCAATTAGCAGGATCATTAGTTATTAATTTTATTTCTGATATTACTTTATCATTCTAATTTTATTCATTCTTCGCTTTGATTATTAATTGCAGTTTTAATGAATTTTATAGTTAAACTCATAAATGAAGCATTTAAATGATATACTTGATCAGACTGCCTGTTAATATTTATCAGTTACACTTTTGAACAATTATAATTTTATCGATTTTTCCAAACTCTCTTCCATTATTGAATAAATTAAAGCACTGATAAATATTTTATAGGTATAAGCAGTTGAATACCAAGTAAAAGAGACTTCTCGATCATTCTTATATAATTAATGCATTGATTTTCAGGTCAATCGCAGCCCCTGAACAATCAGACGCAACAGCAGCTGAACTCAGCGAATTTACAGAGTCCCCAGCTGTATAATAACAATAACGCCAACAATAATAATAATAACAACATCAACAACAATAACAACAACAATAGTCACAATTTAAACCTCAACAACAACAACAACAACAATAACAATAATAACACCACTGCCAATCACAATCTGCAAAGCGAGAATGGTCAAAGTCCGGGGCAGAGTATCAGCAGGCTACTCGCGCACCAGCAGCACACCAGCAGCCAACAAAAGCCAGTCTCCTCTCAACAACAGCAGCACCAGCAGCAACAGCAGCATGGCTCGACAAGCGTTTCTTCAACGTCGAGTGGTCCTGGTCTGAGGCCCCAAAAGCCGGTCTCGAGCGTCGCGCCAAGCTTTCCCGTAAAGTCGCCGATTTACCAGACCTCCTCGACCAAGATTCACCCAGTGATGCCACAGACCCTTAGCCTGATAGGCCGGGGCCATCCTACGACGAGTCAAGGCTACGCTACTGCTCCCGGTGTCTCGAGTCAAACCGCCAGAGGTTGGTATATTCCTTTGACGATTAATCTCGATTCATTTCCGGTTCGTTGATTTACTAAACAAGAATTTCTTGTGCTTTTCATAGATATCGGCGCGGCAATCGGAGCCGCGCTGCAGAACGGCCAGCAAGATTCGAATTTTGCAGCTCGACTTGGTTATCCGGTATCTCAGCAGCAACAGTCACAGCAGCAGCAGCAGCAGCAACAACAACAGCAGCAGCAGCAGCAGCAACAAGGTGTCGTGTCGTCGGCAGTTTCCGCTTACCAGTCGCAAAACTCGCCAAACTTGCCGACTAGTAGCGGTCCAGTTTTCGCCGGCTACGCGTACAGTCAGCCGACTCAGACCAACCTCGATGAACGTCTCAAAATACCCGACAAACTATCAGGTATTTATATTATCTTATTATTTGATTAATTATTTTAAAACCAATTTAATTTTTTAATCTTCACAAATTTTCATTTGATTAATTATTTGAATTTAGGAATAGATCAGCCTTCGCAATCATCACAATCTCAGCAGCAGCAGCAGCAAGCACAAAACCACGCTAATAAATACGAACAACATGGCCAGCCGATCAAGCAGTTATACGATCAAGCAGCCCCGGTGAAGCTTGAGCAGACCTCGAAATTACAACAGCAGCAGCTCGAGCCATTCAAACAACACGAACTCCAATCGTACAAATCTGAGCAGCTCCAGAATAAATTCGAACATCTTACCGCCAGGTATTGCTTCTACACATTTCTTAATTATTTCGAAAACAATTTTTTTATGACAATTTATATAATTAAACTTTATTGACATTGTAGGTATGAACAGCAACAGCAGCAGCAGCAGCAGCAGCAGCAACAACAGCAGCAGCAGCAGCATCCACTTAAGCTTGAACACTCGTCAAAGTTCGAGCCAGCGAGTAAGCTGCTGGAAAAGTCTTTCGATTTCGAACGTAAGCCGGGCGTCGATTCAAAGCCCGAGCTTGACAAGACGAAACCCGCACTACCGCCGAAACCTAGCAAGCCCAATCCACCACCGCGGCTCACCCAGCATCACGAAAAACACGAGCCCAGTCCGGATATTGCCGATGTCAAACCTCCCGTTAGTGTACCCTCCAGGTCAGTTAATTTTTTATTTAATATGTATTTTAACATCCGTTCCAGAAAAAGTTGATTAGTTATATACATATAGAGCTGGTACTTAATATTCGTAAATTATTCGAGTGCAATAGCTCTATCGTTCAAACGTAAAACAAGTAATTTGAACTTTAATAATTCGACCTCAAAGAAGTCACAAATATAAAAAAAGAAGTATGAATTTTTCATAAACCACTTTATTTGCATGTTTTTAATGTAAATAATTAATCACTAAAAGCTAAAAGCTACTTTTAGCCAGAAAGAGTGATTGAAAGAGGGAAAGAGAGAAGAGAGAGAGAGAGAGAGAGAGAGAGAGAGAGAGAAAGTAGAAGCATTGCTTGAAAAATTTAAATTTAAACGAAATCGTTTGGCAAAGCAAACGTTTTTGTAAGAAAAGAAGAAGAAGAAAAACTCGACCTCAAGGCGATATTCTTGAAAGCAGCGCGAATCATATAAAATTTCATCCATTCATTCGATCTATCATCATCATCATCATCATCATCATCATCATCATCAGGTAGTTTAGCAGCAGCGGCAGCCTCTTCTGTTTTTACAACATCTCTCCATCAACGTAAGATTAGCTAGCATGATTTATCTGGTATTACATTACGAGACGTCGGGTTAGCTGCTCAAGAACCGAACCTACTTTTTGCCAGCGGTCACGGCAATCGTATTATTTCTACATACAATTCAACGGATCAAGAGTAATTACTACAACATCTCTTTGCGCGTACACACAATATAAAGTATAAACTATTAACGTCCAAGGGTAAGCCCAGGTGCGCGCAACTATATACTGGTGTTGTTGCTGCTGCTGCTGCTGCTGATACTGTTACCGGGTCAATTATAAATGTTAATTAGTACACGATCGATTTGGCCAGCCGCTCGAGAGAGTCGGCTCTTCGATCTCCCGTTTTCCTTCTCTTTCTTTCTCTATCTCACTCTCTGTCCCTCTCGCGGACTAGAGGGACCCCGAAAATAGAAACGGCGCGGGTGCAAGTGGACTGCTCGGCGGCAGAGTAGGCTGCTGGTGCAGCTCTACCGGCGCAGTGCTCCCAGCCAGCAGAGTAAGTACTCTTAGAGGCAAGCGCGCGCGCGCGCGTGCCGAGGGGCTATACAGCTACCTACCTATCTTTAACAGCAGTAGCCATACCAGCAGCAGCAGCAGCTGCAGCAGGGGGTCGAGCGAGACGGTGATGCTCGAGTCCCGAGGAGGCTGCCGCCTGCTTGCGGCTCTTCTCATCTACGCGCTCAACTGCTTCCTCGTACTCCGGCTCTTCCTCTTTCTCTTCTTCTAAACGCACACAGGACCGAGAGCGCCCGCGCGTGCTCGAGTGCCTGCTTTTTTATCTCTCCGCTATCGCGAGACGCTATGCTCTGTGCGATTCTGAGCTTGCGCTCTTTGGTAACACTGCCCAGGTGACTCTCTCTCTCTCTCCCTCTCTCCCTCCCTCTCTCTTGTTTTTACTTTTATTTTCCGATTACTTTTAGACAGCACAGTAAGGGTAGCTGCTGCTACATTATAGCGACTTTTCTATCCAGCGCACGTGTGTGCACTACGCGCTCGCTCGCTCGCTCGCTCGCTCCCTGTGTTCATGTTTTATTTATGCGCCCGGTAAAATGTAGGTCGTCATCGATTTTCATTTTCGTTCATCCGCCCGTGCGAGCTTTAACAAAAAAATTTTCTCATAAATAAATATACCTATCTCATGCATTTTTAATATGATAAACGCTTTTATCGCTACATACACAAAAAGAAAAAATTCGATTTCATTAATATAATAATAATAATAATAATAATAATAATAATAATTATAGTACATTGAAAATTTGAATCATGTGCAACACAGCAAACAAAACTAAAAGTTATCGTTTTCTTAATTTACAGATCGGAAAAAGAAGAGGATACGATTCCACCGATTCCAACGTCAGAGCCGCCAGATTCGCCAACCGATTCCACACAGCAGCAACAGCAACAGCAACAGATGCTTCACCAGGTAATAAAAGCCCGACCACTGGGCTTAAAGAAAACGCCGCTATCCGAGCAGCCGAAGCTCCGCTACGCCAAATCCAATGTTCACGTATCGATAAATCGGCGTATTGAGATGCCTCCGGCATTCCTTTTCCCCGAGACCGAAATTCCGGCGGATCTTATGCAAACGGAGCAGCAACAACAGCAGCAACAGCAACAACAACAACAACAACAACAGCAGCAGCAGCAACAACAACAGATCGATGTCACAGACAGTAATTCACTCAAGAGGCTCATCGTTAGTCCCGTAACGAATAACGAGATCTGCAACGAGAAACTCGAAGACTCGGACATCGTCGATGCGCTAAACGTCATCAACATTGAGGAGCACAAGCTCAAGTGAGTACACCTTAGCTATGACATTTAATAAAATAGATTAATATCATAACATGGAGATCATCATTTGAAATATAATAAAATTCGTGAATTTGTAGTAGGCCCGAAACTACGATCGAGATCGAGAGTAGCAATAAGCCAGCGCCGGCTGAGGTGATACGACGCAAAAAGGGTAACCTCAAGTCCACGACGGGTAAAGTCAATCTCTCGAGGCGGGTCAGTTTCGATCCGCTGGCTCTGCTGCTCGATGCTAGTCTCGAAGGCGAGCTCGAGCTTGTTAAAAAGACCGCCAAGGAGGTGGCGAACCCAAGCTCGGCCAACGACGAGGGCATAACTGCGCTCCATAACGCAATCTGCGCTGGCCACCTCGAGATCGTTAAGTTCCTGGTTGAGTTTGGCTGCGACGTCAATGCCCAGGACAGCGATGGATGGTGCGGCTTCTTGCTCTTTAATTTTTTCATGGCTGCTCAAAGCACTTGCAAATGGTAGATTGTACAATTAATGTTGTTTTTTCTTAGGACGCCGTTACACTGTGCGGCAAGTTGCAACAATCTGGCTATGGTGAGGTTTCTAGTGGAGCACGGTGCCTGCATCTTCGCGACGACGCTCTCCGACCACGAAACCGCCGCGGAAAAGTGCGAAGAGGACGAGGAGGGCTTCGACGGATGCTCCGAGTACTTATACAGTCAGTGTCACGATGAGTTCATATGATTAATCTAGTACATCAGCAAACACCTATTCGACCGTTATGTTTTTTGCAGGTGTTCAAGAAAAACTGGGGATCATGAATAATGGACAAGTGTACGCTGTGTTCGACTACGATGCCCAGCACAGTGACGAGCTGTCCTTGAAGAACGGCGACTCTTTGGTAATATTGCGAAAAGGCGATGACAATGAAAGGGAGTGGTGGTGGAGCAAATTAGGCCATCGAGAAGGCTACGTTCCCCGCAACTTGCTAGGCGTAAGTGATGACACTTATTTATTAAACATATGCTAATTATTGACAAGCCCTCTTTTTGAAAGAGAATCGATTGACACACCAAGCATCAATTTTGACTGAATGATTTTCATTTATTTTTTACAGCTATATCCAAGAGTGCAACCAGCGAAAACAGACTGAAGAAGAGCGTTACAATCAATGGAGTTTCGCGTCGATTAAACAGTTATTACCACAGTATTCAAATCGCATCTTTATCTTCATCGATATTGTGTAATACGTACCTACATCTTTCTTCGCAAGCGAAACCAATTAAAGTCTTATTGTTAATCCAAGGAGAAAAGATCTTCAATCGCGATTATTTTCTGCGAATCCTTCATGACGCTCTTGTTTCTCATTTTTAACTTGCCATCGTTTTTCAACCGACGATCGAATGGGGTTGTTATTTATTGGGCGCAATACTCGTAGTGAATAAACTTTTTGGACGTATCACATGAGAAAGCGAGTAGTCAAAGCGGAAAGGAGAACATATCTTCATTTTTCTTTTTGTCATTATCTTCATACAAATTGTACATATTTATAAACCGCTCATTACATTGTTATTGTATAATTATGAGATTAAAAAAAAAAAAAAAAAATACCACACTCGCATCGTCGCAATTTTAGACAATACTATTGTAGCAATAATTTTTAACGCGTGACCGTACAGTGAAATGGCACTCGACACGATATCAAATACTTAATGACAATACAAAATATTTAGCGATGTTTTGTGTTGAGATCGATATTAATATAAATAATGTATTATATACATATAGATATATTTCAAAAAATATATTTTAGCAGAGAAGTTTGTAAACTTCGAATATAAATATATATATATATATTTACTGTGTATATGCTCGAGAAATTTATTGAATTTTAAAAATTCATGCAATGATATGTAATGTAATTTAAAACTTCTTTTTAATATTTGTAAAATATATAATTAGATGTACTCTATATAAGTTTTTACGAAAATTTTGCTGTACGGTCATTTTTTTTAAACTTGTGTAAGTAGTTCTCATACTTATTTAAATTTATTTTCACGCTCCAAAGGAAACCTGGAGTGCGATATTGTGTTTATGTATGTACTTAATTTTTTTTATTTGTTTCACCTAAATGTTTGAGTTTAGATGAAGTCAAATTTTTGTAAACGCCGTTTTAAGTTTGCCTCGCAAAATTTTTGCAATCCGACTGGTCATTCGGATTCAAAAAATGATCTTGCGACAACGTGTGTATGTAAACTTGCCAATGGAAGAAATTTGTAGCAATTTTCATCGTTATCTGCCGGCTATCAAGTACCTTAGGACTCTCGAGAATTTCTTTGTATGTTTTTCTTTTTTAATTTGGTTCTGTGCGTTTTACAATTTACATAAGCCTACAGTAGCAACAAAGTATAGTTGAGATTTTCACGAGCACAGAGCGGTATATTCCACGATCGGTATGACGATGAATTGTAACGCATCTATTGTTAATGAAACATGTGCCTTTAAAAGTAATAATAAATTTAAATCGTAAGTTTATTGCCCGATATTATATGAAAAAATGAAAAATTGTTTATAATAAAAGAACACATAAAATGATTGTCGTCGTCATTTTTATTATGAGCTTTCACCCTTTTTTACATAAATATAATATAAAAATTATATCTGTCTGGCTTTTACAAAAATCTCAAAATTGTCCAGAAAGATTTAACACTGGGCATATACGTAATCTTCAAATACATCATAAATTAAATAACATCATTTTAAAAAAACGTGCACAATAATTAAATCACAAATACTACTTTTTAAAAGTATACACATTCGTAATGTAGTTGTCAATAGTTTAAATGTAATAACAAAATTAATACAACTTACAAAACTAAAAATAATTCAACTGATTTTTTACATTTTCAAAGATGTCAGTGTAAAAGTCAATGCCTTTAAAACGTCAAAAATCACTTAAAATATATATTAAACTTAATATATAAATATTATGCAAGTCCATTAAAAAATCACGTATTTGTGTCACGCACTTGAATTATTAATAAACTGCAAGCAAATTTTAATCTCACTGTAATCATCCACCATTGTGTGAATTCTGAAAACAAATTTAATTGATCAATATCTTTCCATTATTTTTTTTTATATGATTATACACAATGTTTAATTATTACTTTTCTTTGTAAATATTGAACATAGTCTTTGTAAAAACTCCATTTTGCAGAGCATGCATACAGAACTCTGTCAGCTGTTTATAACATTTTTGAGTAGTGCTGTGCATTCCCTGGTTTTTCCATTCTGGAAGTTCCTTTGTGATTGACCATGCAGCAAAAACGTATTGCATGACAGCTGTCCAGTGCTGAGATTCCAACAAATTGTAACCTTGCTCTTTCAAAGTTTTCTGAAAAAATAAAATTTTATTAAATAAATTTTCATGAAAATGAAATGAAATTATTTTAATTGTCAGAATTATTATTTACCTGAAAATTTTCCAAATGAACATATGCTCTACTGTAATCAGATTCATCAATGTTTGAAGAAACAAGACTAGCATAAACATTTTGTCTTAGACATGTGAGTTTTTCACGCAGTGGTTGAATATCAGCTACTGGCATTCTTTTAAGAATGATGTCACGTAAATGATCATCAGGTGATATTAATTTATCTTCTTGCATAGATATTAAATCCATGATCATTTTGACTAACTGCTCATGACTAAGGCCCCTCAATCCATTGGCTAAATTTCCTGAAAACTGTTTAGAAGGCACAAATTTTTCTTTTTTTTCTGGTGAAACCATTTCAACATCGTCAATGTCATCCAAGTGTAATCGCTTTTTTGGTGTGCTCCTTAACGTGATAGTTGACTGATTTTTGGTTGGAGTTTTCACAGGTGTACGGTCTCTAAAATTTTATGCAATTGTTTAAAATAAATTATTCTATTAAATTAAGTATAAATAAAGAAAAGAATAGGTTTTGAATATTGTTAGTACCTAAAAAGGCTTTCTCTTTTAACTGCATCAACATCTGGAGACCAAACTATTGATTTTCGTCTTCCTCTTTTTTGAATGACCAGCTCATCAGGACTTGGTGCTGAACCCCAAGAATCTGAACTATACCTTCTTGTGGGGTTTATAACTTCTGTAGTAACTGTTGATCAGTAAAAGAACATTTTTTATTTATTTATTTACATGATATTATTTACAAAAAGCAACATATCTCTTACCTGGAGAAACATTTGTACTGGTGGAATCAGGTATCATAGCTAGAGCTTGTCTAGCTGATCTCCTGCGAGGAACATCAGGTCTGCGAAGCAGTTCTCTCCTTGGTGTGGCCATTGTCTTAAAAAAAAAAAAAAAGTATATAAATAACGAAAATGTCGTGAAAAATTAGACTCAAGCACATCTCAAACACAACTTAAAACACGACTTACGCATCCGTAAAAACAACTTATAGCAACAATTGAACTTTGTTCTTTTGACTAGATTAGAGCCCCGTGCGCGTGTTCCATTCAAAATAAGGCCATCGAAAAAGGAGTCCAACGACTCGCGGAGCAGTTCGAGAAGGCACTTCTGTAAAGAATTTAAGATCAAGAGCAGATCTGGGAGTTGGCGCGACAATGTCCGGCTAAGGTCGTCATCGCCGGTCGGTGCTCCGAGCAAGCGAGCTCGGAAAGTACGTTAGGTATTATAGGAGCAGCTCCAATGCAGCAGCAACAAGTGATGTGGCCTTTGTTTACGAAGGAGAAGGTGCGCTGCTGTTGCTGCTGCTGCTGCTGCTGCAGGGCGCACAGCTGCAAGCGCCCTAAAGCCTGTTGATGCAGCCGTTATTATTCGGCGACGTTGCGGAGCTTCAACCGACGATCGGCCCTTGTCTTTGGCTTGGAGTTTCGGAGCCAGGGTGTCCTGTCGAGAAGAGCTTCTTTAGACTCTTGGGATTGACGTACTCTGGATGCAGGTACGGAGTCTGTAAAATACAGTACACAAAACGTAGAGGTGATGGAGCGCGTTCGGAGTTTGGAGGAGAGAAGACGACACACACAGCGAGCTCGTCTCGGAACGACGGTGCAGTACAGGCAGCAGCGTCTTTGTTGTTTTGGCGCGAGATCCGGCCGGTGCTGCGGTTGACGGGAGAAACGCGAACTCTGCTACACTCGGGTGCGTTTCCATGCTGACTCCGAAACTCCGTTTTATGTTTTGTCGGTAATTTCAAGTGCAGTGATAGTGATGATATGTTATTTGTTATGCTTTTTCAATATTATTATTTGTGCAGTTGTGCATTTCAAGAAAATTAGATTTGGTCCAATCATTCATTTTTCTGGATCTGTTGCACGGATACGACCGTGATCTGTTGCGGAATTTGAGAGGTAAGAGATTTGTTAAAGCTTGAAAAGATGTTTTCATTGTAATTTCCAACCATTTTAAATTTTTGGACAAGATAATATATATGTTTATTACTTATCAACCGTTTTACTATTGTTTATATTGCACCAATAATTGTTAAAAATTTAATTTCTATGATGATACCACGTACTTTTTTTTATCTTGGTAGACCATTTTTTATTCACAAAAATTATATTTTTCGAATTACAAGTTAGATCATACTTTGAAATTTTGAATTAAGTGTAAGCAACATGATAAAATACTTATAGTGATAGGTGTACCAATCTTGAAATGTTAAGAAACTTTCACTTTTCACTGACAACAGCGTCAGCGATTGTTTGGGTTTCGCAACCTATACACTGTATCTATATATGTGTTTACGTGGGTTCGCTTCAACAGGTGTTTAATTAATTTTTCTTCCTCCTATAATATTTATGAGGTTTATCAAAGTGCTTTAGTGCAGTGAATTTGATTTGTAACGGATAAACGCAATAAATATGGTATGTTAAATTTAATATAAGTTATGTCTTATCTAAAAGTATATCTTATCTTCATAAAAAATTACTTGTTTACTTAGTTTACACAAAAATGAATATTTTTTCTGATTGTAGGCTCGTTATTTTCGTGAAGAAGATATTGATGGTACGTATGAAATGCAGAGATTCATTTTATTTTCTAATAAAACCATACTCTTTGCACAATCTACTTGTGCAACAGACCATAAAATTTCTTATTTTCTTATTAAATGCAATGTTTCTGTAATTAAAATCTTTATTTTAGAATTCAGAGAGTGTTTTTATTTGTATGCCAGAAGTGGTCAAATTAGGACTTTAGATGAGTTAACAATTATTATGAGATCACTAGGACTTAGTCCTACGATAGCTGAATTAAACAAGTATTTAAAAGACAAAGGTACGTGATTTTTAGTTTGATATAAATAATTTATTTAATCATTGCTTTTTATTATGTTTTTCATTATTTAATTCATAGGTGGAAAAATGTCATTTGCTGATTTTTTGGAAGCAATGCATCTTCAAACCAAAGCAGAAAATTTACCAAAGGAAGTAATAGATGCTTTTCGAGCAGCAGATACAGCAAAAACAGGAACTATTCCAGCTAGGCAATTAGCACATATGCTTTTGAGGTGGGGAGAACAATTAAGTAATAAAGAAGGTAACTTTAAATTAGAAATATAAATTGCTGTAATGTTTAATATTAAGTACAAATTCTTATATAAAATATATGTTTTCTAGTGGAGCAAATTTTTAGGGAAGCTAACGTATCCTTGAATGGACAAGTTAAATATGAAGATTTTGTCAAAATTGCATGTGCTCCAGTACCTGATTATTATTAAAAATTTATTTTAATTAATTTAAGTGCACTTAATTAATAAGTTGTAATTTTTAAGAAATAATATATAAATGTTATGATACTTATTAGATGTAATGCCTGACACCTATTTGTAAACTATTTAATTGGTTGTGGAAATAAAGGGACCAAAAATTTTACAATTTCACTTTCTTATTTTATTTTTTATTGACTTTTAAAATTGAACTGCTTTTTTTAGAGCCAATACTATTGACATTTACAATAATTTATCTTGAAAAAAATTTATATTAAACTTTAAAAATTTTAATTATTTAAGAGTTCTTCACATTTAATATATAAATTATTTAAAACAGCTAAGAAAACAAAAATCCGGCTTTTAAATGTACTAGCTTATGAAAATTGTCCATCAACATTAATTAATTTTTAATATTTTTATTATTTCAACATTAAAGTTAGTCTTTAATATGATACATTTCTTCCTAAAACTTTGTTTTCATTACAAAAAAGTATTTAATCTCAAGAGCATACCTTACATTATACCCTAAAAACTTTTTCAATTACACGTAAATAACGATACATCCATCAAAAGACCGACTCATCACATGTCCACCAAATTGCCGGAAAAAGAAAAAAAATTCCATTCCCAAGTGACATCAATTAAGTCTTGTAATCGTTTTCCAAACCACATTTCATTCTGAAACCTCTTTCCCAAATACAATTCCATAGCAAATCTGAGTCTCTTTTTAGGCCTTAAGTGCCCAAGAGATCGGCCCGTATCAATATTAATAATAATAATAATAATAATAATAGTAATTCATGGCGATCCTTGAATATTCGTAATTCAAACCGCAGTCTTGCCATCGGAGGGTGGCGAGCCGCAGAGTATCACAGCCGTGCTGACAGCGGTAGTGAGGAAGAAGATGCAAAGCAGTGCCCGGTCGCTGACCAGAGCAACTTGTTTCCACTCCAGCTCCCGACGCTCCCGGCTGTCCTGGTCGAGCAGCCTGCGCTCGTTTTTCTCGATCGTCGCCTGGACTCGGCCGATCACCCGCGCCCATTGCGACTCGATCACACCACCGTCCTTGCCCAGTTCTGCAATAACACACATCGAAACAACTAAAATCTGCATTGGCTCGTAAACTCTTATTTGCCTCGCCTTTTCTATCCCTGTATTCTGTTTTTGCTAGTCCCTCCCTCCCTCTGCATTCTTTTTTTTTTCGCCTGTCATGTTGGGAAAGGAGTCGAAGGACCTCGAGCGCAAGCTCGACGCGACACGCCGCGTCCGTCGTATCCGCTATATGTATATACACTTTCCTAATGCGTCCGCGCTGGCTTTTATCTCTTCTGAAAGCTACTCGCACGCCGAGAAACTTGTCCGACTTTCTTTTGCCGCGCGTGTTATAATGACATTTTCAGAAGCTCTAACGCCCCCCCCCCTTCCACCCCTTCACTTTATTTTTCTTCTGTGTTTGCCGGACAAAAAAAAAGTTGCGAATGTTCGGCTCCGAAAATGTTTTTTCTTTTTTTTGTCGAGCCAAACAAGCCAATAACGAAGTGGCTTTCAAGACAGTTTTTCGGCGCAGTTGTTGGGTCGAAGTAGTAGCATTAGGAGTGAAGCACTTCCAAAAGCCTCTCTCGCGTCTCACGCTAAAACCAATTAATTTTGCAATTATTTGTGTTACCCAAAGTTGGACTGCTGTGATCGCTCGCGTGTCTTCGCCCGACGTATTTCGGAGACATGTGCTGCTGCTGTTGTTGTTGTTGTTGTTGTTGTTGTTGAGGCTGTTGCTGCTGCTGCTGCTGCTGTGGCGACGAAGCCTGCTGTTGTTGCATGGGTGACGTCTCGTGCTTGCAGTGGAGCGGACAGCTTCTCTTTCTCACGGACTCTGGAACTTCCTGCAAACACATATGCATATCGCGTATAATATTTGTCGTTTGAATTTTTCAATTTTCATATATAACATAATGTTTATCTGTAACGCGTTAAACATTTACAATTTACCCCTGGCTCGATAGAGTTGGAAAAATTGATAAATTATTGGTAGGTATATATACAATTGTAAATAATATCTCGACTAGTTCCAGCCCGACTTGTGTTTTATCGACACTTGCTTTTAACTGTTATATATAGCTTTTGTAATTAATATCTTCAGCGTTCTTGGTCAATACCGCGGGAGATTTTTCTTTACAAAATTATAAAAAACCTTTTCATTTCCATGGAATGCAATTTTAAATCTGAAAAATAGTATCGAGCTAAAAATGTCATCAAAACGAAAGAGTCATTTGACACGACGATATACTCATATGTATATAAGTGTGCGAGCGAGTAAGCAGGTGTGTTGCGTCAAGATAAAGATTAGACGTCCATCCACGTATAAATACTGTATAGGCGGCACTGAGTCTGCTGTTTCGAATTGCCTTTGCCGCGCAGAGATTCGCCGAGAGACACATTGACGAATGCGTTGTTGGAGATGGGAGTGTGTGTGTGTGTGTGTGTGTGACTTACCTCTCGGAAGTTTAGAAAAACGATCTTGGCGAGCTTGTCGAGGACAAGGGACTTGACCCCCGGCGGGACTCGTGTACCTCTTACGCCCCGGTGGTGAAGATTCAGCGTCACCACTGCTAAGCCCGAGGCGAAAGACACCAAGCAGATGCTTACTCCGTAGTATAAACCTGTTTATATCAGCAATCAACTTTTTTATAGTCTTCAATGAAATGGTTGTTTTCATTTTTTTTTTGCTTTTGCTTCTCTTTATTTCTTTGCATTTTTTCCATTGAAATGAAAGTTAATTAATCAAATACAAGTGCACTTTATTTTTCAAATAATAGCGAAAGTCTTAAAAAAAACCACGTCTATTAATATCTTACATGAAAAGAGAGAGAGAGAGAGAGAGAGAGAGAGAGATATACCCGGAGAATTTAATAAGCACAATGCACAATGTAAACTTTTAAGAATCATTGTTTGAAAAGCTCGCGTCTAAAGATGCTGGAAACTCTTTGTGTAAAAGTTACGCTTTATAGCAACTATGTAGGTGTATACACGCAAAAGTCCTTTCACCTCAAGTATGAGCCAACTACTGAAATGAAATCCTCATTTCAAATTTAATATACCCACAGGTTTCGAATTTCTAATTACGCGGATTTGCTTAGCTACTTTATTTGCAAAAGATATATAATGAACGTTATTAATATACTTTTATTTTTGTTCTTAACTGTTAAACAATTATAAAGTTATGTAAGAACATACACGTAAAATGACTATCTGTATTTAAAGGACAGAAAAAGTTTAAAAATATTTGTTAGAAGCACTCACTGATTAAAGGGGTCTTTTCAGTTGGCGGCAGCGTCTCCCTTATAGTCATTAAAAAAACTGTCATCGACAGCAAGGCCGAGATTCCGAGCGTCACCTTCTCACCAGATTCCGAGGGTACGTAGAACACCAACAGAGCTGTTTCGACATATGGGTGAAAGTAGTTTTTTTTTTTTTTTTTTTTTTTCATTTTAGAAGTTAACGAAAAATTGCGTGGCTCGGAAACTTTTATTTTAGCGTGTGCGTGGAAAAAGTCAAGTCAGAGGCGAGATGAGAAATACCACCAGTAGACGAGTGATATTCTTATTACAGTAAAAAAAAAAAAATAGTTTGGGTAATATGCTATATCTCCGTCGGTTTTTACATAGCGGAAATAAAAATCAGTTCACAGGCTAGTCAAGCGGAAATGAAAAACTTGCCCTCGCCTTATTTTCCATAAACACGTCGACGTATAAGTTATTTAGAGCCATGAGGACTTCTTTTTCTTTTTTCTTTTTTTTTTTTTTTTTTTTACAATGATGTGATTGGGCTTGAGCTTTTAGACTTATGAATTTTTATATAAATTTTAACAAGAAGATAATTTCATGAATATTTCGCGGAATAATTTAAACAAACCAAAGTAATTTAAGTGTTGCTGTAAAAATACACCGCAAAAAGTAAAGTTTTATGAATACATTATACAATTAACAAAACTAAAGCAAGTCTAACACACACACACACACACACACACACACACACAAAATAAAACAAAGAATTGTTTAGTTTCCAAAGGAAGCATTCTGTTAGAATATATTAAGTAGAATAGTATACGGATACGGTGTAAGACGTTTCTATTTGTCAGATAAGACTAGCTTCCTATTAAGCGGATAATTTTTAGGTATAGTTTTCTGTTACACAAGTATTAAAAAACAAATTAATATAAACACTTCATTAGATTTAAATAATTTGCAAGCTTTGGAATTAACAAGAGCTGTGTAAACTACGAAATATCTTAAAAATTGGGATATGTTTATTTATTTTTCGAACACCGCTTAAAAAATAGTCTTGTCCGGTAAAACGAGCGATCTGAAGCAATTAATTAAGCAGCTCGATAAGAATCTTTAGCAATCAAGTTTCGAGTACGCGTCCACCAAAGCCACCACTTGCCACAAACGCTCTCACAGGCCTACAAGCTTGTATTGGTCCACTGCGTTGCGCTCGTTTATCCGCTCTCGCCACAATCGGTGCATATCTCCCAAAAATTAACACTTTTACTCGAGGACCTCAACTAGCTTTTACACGTTTGTTTTTTTCATTTTTTTTTCTTTCTTTTTATTTTTCTTTATTTGGACCGATCGTTTCGTTTGACAAAATGCTGTGGACTATCAAGTGGCTGGGCTTTGACGATATTGCGCGAGGCGGACGTATTTTCTACTATATACGCGTCTCCCACTACTAGATAGCGAATTGAATTTGCAATGCGGCCATTCGACGAGTAGCGACACGAGTGCGAATGCTCGGATTCGCAGTTACGATTGGATGGTTAATTTAATTGCCCGAGACTGACTAAAAAATAAAGGATTTCATCGCGTTAATTGTATCGCTCTTGCTTATTAGGTAATATTTAGCCGCATTTTCTTATTTGATAATTAATAATGAATATTTAATAAAGAATATTCAATGCAATCGAACGATATCAATTAATGTTAATTGTTGATTGCTCTGTAACAACAAATTGAGTGCCGATGAAAAAGAAGAACGGAATTTACAAATTTTTTCAGCGAAATAAAAGTAAAATAAAAAGCTTTTTTAACTAGGCCAGGATCGAATGGCCAAGCGTTGAAAAGTTGAAAAACTATTTTGCGAACAGTCGACGACGCTCCTGCGCGACGAAGCAAATATTCAAATTGCCAGCCACGTCGACGCGTAACCTCGAATATTCGATTATACCTTATTCCTGAATTTCACACGTGCACGCATATATAGGTACCTATATATGTATGTATGTATATGTGAAAGTCTCTTTCTCGCTTGACGCGAACCAATCCCACCCCGAACTCTACGCATTTTTCCCTTCGGACACTGGACTTTCCACCGACGACAATTAGTAATAGAGGGCTTTCCTACTATAATACTCGAATAATAATGAGTAGAGCTTTGGAAAATTTAAAGGAACGAGAAGATTACTCGCGGGCCGGGTAAAAGCTCTCTCGTCGGCTATTCGTATCTCGGGATTTCTCGGCTTCCCCGTCCGCATATAGTTATCCTGGAGCAAGTAGAGTTTATAGCTGGCCGATGCACGGGGCAGCTGGCTTTGAACGGTATATCGGTGGCAATTCGACCAGCTGCCTGCAGCCGTTATCGTATCGCTCTCGAGGAGGAACAGGGTTATAGTTATGTTCGACTCCGATCGTACCTCTACCTATATACCTTTGCAAACTTTGCACTCTTGACTTTTTCTTCAATGGATATGCGGGTGATACTTATTGATAATTTAAATAAAATAAAATATTCCCAAACATTTTTTTTTTTGTTTTATTTGAAAAGAAGCTATATCTCATAATTTATCGACGCATTTTATTGTAAGAATAAATAAATAAATGAAAAAGTAAAAGTCTTACCAATGCCATTGATGAGAATGCAGGGTAGTATGAGATTGAAGACGTAGAACATCGGCCGACGCCTGAGTCGGATCTCGTAGGTGATGTCGGGGTAGGGCTCGGGGCAGCAGGAGTAGTACTGGACGTTGCGCGTTGCCGAGAAATCGACGAGGTCAAACTCACCGTTCGCCTGGTAGTTGCTCACGTCGCCTTGCTCGCTCTGACGCTCCAGCTCTAGCTGCGTTGTGTTCATCCGACATCATATAAAATATATCGCGCGCTCAATATTTTGTGATGTTTATCAACTCATCACTTTATCCTGAATTTACAAGCGCGTGTGGGTATACCAGCGGCGCGAATTACCCACTAATTTGTTATCCCAGACTTTCCAGCCTCGCGCATAATCAATATCGCATCGAGAGCGAACGGCTAAACACAATATAATTGCTTGCTGGACACACAGTGTGCAGTTAGCCGATGGGGGCCAATTCATGCTGCATCAAAGTAACATGAGCTTGCGAGAGTTATTGCGTCGAACAATTAACTATATATTATAACCCAGCTGAATTTGGAAGTCCGCCCTGGTAACTTTACTTTTGGCCGCGTGCTCGCGGCGAAAATGCAACAACATCCTCCCCCCTCCCCCAGTCGTCTCCTTGAACATCTTATTGTTGTTCTCGCCACGAGATAATCTTACAACGCAGCGGATTTTGATTTCTCGGATTATATCTTCTGGCTATATGTACCTCCTTGCCACTGTTTGCGAATTATAATATGTGCTGCGCAAACTATGTGGCGACTGACTTGATATGCCCCCGCGGCGGCTTGAGCATATCCTAATTTCTGTTTGTTCTTGGATTGAATTCATGAATTCTTGTGATTTATTTTACTCGAAAAATGTAAGCTTACATCATTTACTCGTATTGATTTTATTAAAATGTAAGTGGAAGCATTTAGCTCGAGTAATTTTTAAAACTTTGAAGCGTAATTTTTAAAAATTTGCGTCTGACTGTATACTTGTATTACTACTGAATTTTTTTTCTCTAGATTCCTAAAAACTTTCAAATAGTTCTTGATAAATAAAAATATATAGGTACGTAAAATTGTATTCGAGAACAGCTAAACTAATAATACACAGGTAAATTGCATGTAACGTATTTTCCATGCACTCCTTCATGTATAATTGAAAAGCGCTTTTTAGCATTATGTAATAACAACAAAGTGAATATTAACATGAGCATCTGGAATTTCCTACTAGAATTTATACATTATCAAGGATTTTGTCGACCGCAAATGTCGTATGCCGTCGGGAGCGAAATTAATTATTCCTAAGAGAATAACTAATTTATAAAATATAATGCTATAAAAATGATAAAATTTCATTATGAAAATACGGTAGCTTTTTAATCTGCATCAATTTTTTTTTTCTTTTTTCTTTTTTAACTTTACGAAAATAAGCATTCGAATTTTATGAACAATAATGTTATTTTTAAAACATTTCACTTTTTATAGCAAAGTAAAATTTGAAATATTCAAAATTTTATCAATATTTAACTAAAATTTGATTTCAATAAATATTACATACCGTGTATTGACGTAGGTTAGATATAAAAACTCAACAATTTATTTACAAAACTTTTTTTTTTGTCAATATTTTACAGTCAATTTAAAACGAAAACTTGAAAGTTTTTTTTCTATTATGACGTGCATATAATGTACAGAAAATAAAAAAACGCGTAAAACAATATATTTTACTTTTATAAAAGTAGTTTTTAAAATGTTTTCTTATAACAAAACTTTTTTCGCCCCGTTACTTTATAAAGAGCTCATAAACTATCCGACTAAAAACTAAAAATTTAGCTAAGCACTAAGTTTAGATTTCACGGCTTTCGAAAATAGAAATGAACGAATAATTTAAAAGTCATGAGAAGTGAAATCGATGTTGAGGATTAATTTGAAGTATTTCATTCAAAGAGAAAAATAAGATTTTGGAGCTCCAGCACTCGAAACATTTTTATATACACACCCACGCAGACACACATACGAATAGTTGAAAATCAAAATTAGATTAAATTGCTTTTTCATTTTTTAGCAAATCTACATGCTCTCTCTCTCTCTCTCGTTCATGCTTTCATGCATTTCCTTTTTCTTTCTTTCCATCCCACCGTTCGGAAAATCTTCAAACCTTTATCGACTCTCTTTTTATTCATACACGAGCAAAGCAAACAGCCATTGTAAAAATCACACAACTACTATCCCATACCCATACATTCATCCATTCATTCATTCATTCATACACACATTCGCGTTTGCCAGTGTCTGTACGTGCAGTGTGAGATCCGCATAATTATAAAGTTGGAAAAGTGCTTTTAGTTGTTTGTTACGCAGTTTGTTTCAAGAGGTAGTGTAGAGAGTCGGATTTCGATGCGGAATTTACACGAGCCAAAATATCTCCTGATAATCGTTTCGACCTTTTTCCAGCTGCAGAAATAATAATTTCTCTCTGGAGCTTTCGTTCAATTAGAAGCTTTGTTTTCGCTTAAGAGATTTTAATCCGCGTGGAACGAACTACGGTATATAAGCTACTTTTGTGCGACGAGAGTCGATTCCAATAGATGTACCAATGAAAGTCTAACGAAATCGCGATATGCCAGATTGTCATTCGTTAATTATTATCAAAAAAAGAAAGAAAAGAAAAGCAGGATAATATTATGCTTTGACTGTTTTTTTGTTAGAGCTTTATTTTCTTAAGTAAAAGGCGATTTTATTCATTATTTATAGATTACAGGTGGAGTTTTTTCATCGTGTACACATCGGTAGTAGCTGAAAGTGATTGTTGCGTTAATTTTGAAGCAGTCGCGAGCTGGAGCTTACATTAAAAACTTGGGAGGGTCCGACGCGGCAAGTGAAATTTTTTTTTCCCTCTCCCACTCTTAAATTGTAATTTTATCGAGTTAAAGGCAAAGCAGCAGGTGAACTTTTCTTTCAACTTTTCTCCTCGTCCAACTTTCTTCTATTCAGTGCGTACTTTCTTTTCTTTGCATTGCCATCTTTTTAAATTCCTTTTCGCTGTATTTATGTTCGCGTACTATGCAAACGCGAAAATGGAAAAAAAGAATCCTAGCGGCTCGTTATTAGAGAGGGAGCCCTACTGCTGCAATGATACGATTATATAAAAGGATTTCAAATATCGCTCTTGGACAATGAAATTTAAATCCTACATATTATATTCTTTGCCTAAAACGAAGAAAAAATACAGGTATTTCATTGTCTAATAATGTGGAAGTTATCTTCTTCAATTTTTGTTCTTTCCCTTTTCTTTTTTTAAGCACTTGATTCGATGTAGAAAAAAAAAAGAAAAATTTTTTATTGGCTATCATAAAAATAATGAAGGGCAAGATGTTTCAATTCAAAGTATTAGCATAAAATTACGATAAAAATTAGCATTTTTGCTGCAAAAAGCTTAATACGTTATATATTATGTATTTGAAATTTCACAGACGATTACGTGGTAGACAGTGAACGTATATATTTTTCCAACAGCTGTAACTTTGACATTGCCATTTTTTGTTTAGTTAAAATACCTTCATAAAAATATATTGAAGCGATCTACTTTCTATGCCAATGAGATGTATTATATATATATATATATATATATATATATATCTGTGATGTATATAGGTAGTAAACAGCCGAATATTTTCTACCGCATACCCATCATATTTATTCTCACTCGCATCATGTACTTCTTTCCACTTTTCTATTTCGATTCGCGATTCTTTCAAATATATTACTTCTGTGCTGAATTTCGATTTTCGATTTCAGAGTAACGCCCAATAAATATTTTTTCCAAACAACTCCTGTAACTTTTGCTCTCACTTCTTTTCCATTTCTATTTTTTTTTTCTCTCAATTTAACGCTATCAAAGCAACATATGATACAAAGAACGCAGCATAATTTATTCTTATACATTTCAATAGAATTTCATTTCCAATGAACTTTGGTAAAATTTATGCGGGGGAATACAGCTTTGTCAGACGTAAAAAATTGATCTTGATTTTCTGCATTTACATTTTACGAAAAAAAAAATTTTTTCCCACACCTGCGGAACATTTTTTACTGCTTTATTAATGAATGTATTGAAAAATAAGGCAAAGACTTAAAAAAAAAGCTAAGCCGCTTTGAAAGTGTTTTTATGATAATGTCAAGTTATCGTACTTTAAAGACTTTAAAGAAACGTTTGCTTTGAAAAGAAGAAAACATTTATTTTAGAGTAATTAGCATCGCATTTTGTATTGAAAAAAATTTTAAATTGAAATTAAAATTCCAACTTTCGGTATATTACTGCATAGTCGAAATGCATAAATTAATTGCACGTCTAATATACATATATGTATCCTACTTTGGTATACGTATATATATATATATATATATATATATATCATGATGATTCAGCCAACAATTAAGTGCTTCCATTATAAAACAAGCCACACTTTGTCTATCCGAAACACACAAAACACTTAACAACCATAATAGACTTTCTACGGTCCGCTCAAAGTTGCTCAAAGCCAAGCGCCGCTTAAGTTCACAACAAATACATCGTAATTTAAATTTTCAAAATATATATATATATATATATATATATATATATATATA
>JAPYZE010001370.1:0-39997 GCA_030522805.1 Leptomastidea abnormis | reverse complement strand
TTTTTGATGTTGTGCCTTTCTTCTTAATAATTTTAGGGCTATGTCTTTATCGCTATATTCTGAGTTGTGCCCTTCTTCTTCCGAGGCAGCGATATATGTCTGTGTCACTATATGTGAACGTTTGCCCGTCGTGGGCTTTCATGGGATCATGAAGGTATAAGGATTTACGAGGTCATATCGGTATACTGGCTTTGATACGCTTGACTGCGTTGAGAAACGATTTATAGAGGTTTTATGAGACTTAAAAGTAAAGAGACTTGAATGTCTGTTTATTTTTACTTGAAAATGAAATGTGTTTGATAGTGGGATGGGAATAGGAATGAAAATATGGTACTTTAAGTGTTTTTTTTTTATTTTTATTTGAGATTTTTTAAATTTCGATTTTCTAGTTTTTTTTTTACTGGATTTATTGAAGATTTATTAAATTAAGTATTATTTGTCGGAAATAAAAAATAAAAAATGAGTATATTGACTGTTCGAAGTAAATCACGGAAACCGAAAATTGCATAAGTAAAATCCAATGAGTTGAAAAGTAAAAAAAAAAAAAATAAAAGTAAATGATCTAAGCTCTAATGACAAACGTTCAATAAATCAGATTTCATCGATACTTTCTAGTAAAAGATATTTTTCCGGTCGTGCATCATCACCAGTAAAAAAAAAATCGGTAAGCCACTTTCAACCTTGATTTATGCACGACCAGCAGGACGAATTCAATATCTCTTTTTTTTCTCTCATTCTCTTTCTCGCCTCTTCACATAAAATCAATAAGCTCAGCTCAAGCTCGATGAAACTACTCCATTACTTTTCGTCGAGCAATCAAGTAGTCTAAATTACCGAGCTCCTGTCGTAAACAAAGATTTCTTCTTTTTTTTTCATCCGATTTTTTTTTTCTTACTAGCCGTGTAGCAAAGTTTATAGCTTGTTTACGCGCTAAATTTTCGTATTAAATCGCTCGTATAGTGTAGGATTTGATCTGTTTTTTTTTTGCTTCTCAAATGTATTCAAGGATTCGAATCGGTTTGAAAAACCGTGGAACAAAGGACAAAAAAAAACTAGGTTTGATAGTTGAAGGTAGCACAGGTGATTTATAGCTTTCGATTTTTCCTTTCGCTTTTCTTGATACGTAAGATGCGTGTACGAGGTATGAATTGGATACGTTGTTATTGTAAAAGCTCAACTGGTTACGTATCAAATGCACGTTGTACTTTTTCATACTCTTATCTTCTTTTATATGTGGGTGTTCACGTACCTGTTTTTTTTTTATTTTTTACTCTTTGTACATCAGGCGTCGTTTGAGGAGAATACTGATTATCTCGTTTTGCAGAAAATTACTCGCAATTACATAAGAACTTTTATAAAATTCGAATATAGTTTTTTTAGAAAAATAAGTATTTTTCCGTAATAAAATTGATTTTTCTCACACTAATTTATCCGCATCAATTAAAAATTTACAACTTTTCTTATCAGTTAACAAGAAAAAAAAAATAGAATACAAAAGTAACGTTAAAATTCAATTTTTGTTTTACCTTTTATTCAAAAGCACTCTAGAATCGACACTGAAAACGATCTAAAACTAAAACACTAAAATTAGATCACCCAGTTTACGGGTGCTCAGAGAGAAAGACACACACACACACACACATCTACACCTACACGTGGTCAACACGAGAGACATAACGAAGAGCTTCTCTATTTCTACTATGCAAGACCTCTTTTTTACCCACTACTATATCACGCAATAACTTTTTCGTAGAAAAAAAAAGAAAAAAAATAACTCACTATATAGCCGTAAATTGGTTCACGCATTCTAGCTTTGGGAGATACGATAAAAAAGCTTTTTGCATTGACTATATGTGTGTGAGAGAACCTGTGATTACCCTTACGAAATTGAGCTATATTGCGCGCGTGAATGAGAAATGAAAAAGAAATAATCCTGTTATAACAAAGCTATAATAATCGATACATAAGCTCTGATATTTTTGAAAATTCAAAAATATAAATATTCGATTGCTAATGTAATTTAGGTTTGTAATTTTGAATGATTACTTATTCTCTTTACGCAGCTTTAACTTTCGATAATTCTGTATTAAAATTATTAATCATAGCAAATTAAAAAAAAAAGAAAATCATAAAAGAGATTTAATAAATAGCTAGTTAATACATTTAATAATATTTTCATAAATCTTTTTTTTACATCATGAATATGACATTTAAAATAAAGACGTCATCACAGATATATGTACATAAACTCAACGTATTAGCCTTTCGCTAATTTCCGTTTAATTCCAAGTTCAGTACCGACCTCGACTATCACGTATCTATAACTCTCACGTGTCCTATACCTAAAATTCTATTTCTAGTATGAGCAACGACGACGACGACGACGTAAACGACGACGATGACTATACGATCATACGTAGCAAAACCAGTGAGAGCAAGCTTAATGAGCCTTTAATATCCATCGTCGACTTAGTCTCCAAACACGTTCATATCGGAATGTAGGGTATGCCTTCCACACGCATTAACTCACTTTTTTTTATATGTATATTATCATATACGTGTATACATAGCTTCTAAGATAATTTCAATTTTTTTTTCTTCCTACATCTAAATATTCCAGCAATGTCTGAAAATTAGCACACACACATATATATATATATATATATATATAAGTACAAAGTCTCTGCACAACATCTTCAATAATAATTGCATGTGAGTGTGTTTCTTAGAGCTTAAGTTTAACGACGAGTAAATAAGTGAAATAAATATACACATACCTCATAAAATTTTCACATCAAGTATGTGTGTGTGTTATTATCAAAGTTTTGGGCGAAATAGTTATTTAAGCGATTAGCAGCTGAGAGAGAGAGAGAGAGAGAGAGAGAGAGAGCTTAACTTTTCCAAAAAATTTTATAATGCCAAAAAACGAAGAATTTCTCTTAGTATTAGTGAATTATATATAACGCAAATACACATTATCTATATAATATATTCTACTGATGCTATAGTCGTTATTTATCTAGATTAACTATATAGGTGCATATATATAGAAAAGCTGACTCTACGCGGTTTATATATACAAAGTTCCCGCATTATCTCAAGAGAGAGGGTAAGAGAGAGAGAGAGAGAAAGAGAGAAAAGCAGAGTTGCATTCATGCACTAGAAATCGGAACAGCGGATACGTTTCAGTGCGCGGTTTTGTAAAAGCTTACCATCCCCCCTCCCTTTCTACTTTCCTCTCCTCTTGCCTTCCCCACAGTTTCCACGCGTGCAGTACTGGTTAATCCAAGTGAGTGTATCTATATAGAAGTTGAGAGAGAAAGAGAAAGAGAGAGAGTTTCGTTACGTGACATGAGGCTTATCGAAACTGATGGAATGAGAGAAGAGAAGCTTGCACATATGTACATATACACATATATACGTATGCGCGATAATGAGAGTACGAAAAGTGATTTTACGCCTGGTTGATGCAATCGTTTTGGGGATAGGTATAGGTAGGTAGGTGGAAAAGGAGGGATAATTATACGGTTTGTTGAATTGATTGTTTATATTGTTTTGGTTTACATATGGTGTGTGTATATGTGTGGAGTTTTTGATTATGTGGAAATTGATCTTTGTTTAGGTATTGATGTTAATGTGTGGGAAAGTAAATTGTTTTGATTATGTCAAAGGTTGGTATTTGATAATGAAGGATGAATTATGTATATTGAGTGAGATTTATTTATTTAATTTGTAGATTTGTTTTTTTTTTTTTTGTGAGAAAAATATTATATTTAAAGTTTTTAAATATAATATGTATTTGAAGAAAGAGGATTGTGATGCGATTTATCGGATTGTGTTTAAATAGAATTGTTGGATCTGGTATTAATGATTTGCAGGGTATTATAGTATATTATATAAAGGCACTTTCTAAATGATAGAAATTATGATTTTATAATTTAAATGATTGAAATACGATAGACTATGTCAATTAAATCTAATAGTTCATGTAATATCGTAATGGATGACTAATAATTGATTTATACTACTGAAATTTTTTAGTTCTTTTATCATAAAACAACTAGACCAAAGATTTATCGAAAAAAAAGAAGAAGTTTGTTGGGATAGGATAACTGACAAATCATTGACTAATTCAACTCAAAACGGAGTTTCTAGGCCAGGGTAACACGAAAACGATGTGCCAACGATAGAAAATCACAATTTTTCAAGCCTCCCCCTTCAAGCGTTTGTTAAGTTTAACAACAAAAAAAAGTAAAATAAAATCGAGCTTTTTGAGCTACCGAAAATCGAAATAACTCTCGAGGTTCTCTCTTTCTCTTCTCGATTGCTTTTTAAACGGAGCTAGTATACATGGGCCGCGAAACGATCAGAGAGCAAACAGGCCAAGCGATATTTGCAAGTTTTTTTTCACGGGAAATTGAATTCTCGAGAGGATTGGACTTACAAGCCGCACACACGATACCAGTAGTGCCTTCGGTTAAAAAAAAAAAAAAAAAAATCTTCCGAACTTGCGTGCGTGAGTAAGAGAAATCGATCGGATTATATATAGTTTGAGCGTATAAAACGCGAATGACAAGTATGTGTATGTATGTGTACACGGTGATTTTTGTCTCCGTTATATAGGCGCCGAATACCTGCTCTCTCTCTTGTAGCGTAGAGGACCTATTCGATATGGCTGAAAGAGCGAACGACGAATTAGGATGGAAGAACCGAATAGATCGAGAGGCCTTCCGTTATTTTTTTTTTTTTTTTTTTACTCTTTTTTGCTGCTTTTTTTGTTTTGCTTCTTTTTATCGTTTTTCATCCGTTGCGATTGCTGTGCTCTCGGCGATTTTTTTCGTATGGCTATTGTCCTGACAACGAATGGCTGAGTTTTTGAATTATGAATGAATCTCTCTGAATGGATATGGGTATAGTTTTTAAAAGATACTTTTTGAAATACTTTTGTTGATTTTGGTATTGGTTTCTTTCATCTCGTAATTACACTGTACATTATTTCGTGGTTATTAAAGTTAACGCAAGTTTGGTTTTGAAATGAAATTTTTATTTGCTAATGTCACCAAAAAATGAAAAGAAATATACGTTATAGTGTTATAATTGGCATTTTATGCGATTCATCCAGTTTTGCATTTACTCGTGTTATTGGTTGTGTTGATTCGTTGAATTCGAGTTGAGTATTCTGGGTATTTTTGGAACAATTTAAAAGTCATTTATTCGGTTTGATTAAAAGAAAAAAGTCTCTTATTTTTTCGATACTAATTTTTTTTTTTTTAATTCAAGTTTACCACATTTTTTTGAAGTATTTAAAGAATCTCGAGAATGACAATAATAGTAAATAACATAATAAACAAAAGAAATAAATCAATAATTTGATTCAATTATAGTCTGTTTCTGGAAAAACTAATAATGAATAGAATTAAATTAGATAAAAAAAGAGCGCTCAACATATGTATAGTAATAAGACTTTTTTTTCCGAGAATTTGCAATTAAATAAATTTCAATTGAAATTCGGATTACTATTGTTAATCTCATTTACCAAAGTTTCTTTTATCTACGTTTTTTAAAAATATAAATAAAATCAGTGTTGTTTAATTTACACAAGCATTCAATTAATTATAATTCATTAAATTTAAGATTTATACAGTTAAATGCTTTAAATAAATAAAACAAGAATTACAACATAATAAGCATAGCTTTTTAATAGTTAATCGATTAATTGAAAATTGAAATATATTTAATTTAAAACTAGTTATTAACATGTAGGCAATAAAGGCATTGTGTAACTTAGTCAGTGGAGTATTGGTTTTGTAATCCACGGATCGTGGGTTCGATTCCTGGAGTCTGTCGATTAAGCTAATCGACAGGTATTATATGCCGAAATACACTTGTATTATATGCCGAAATACACTTAATAGCGTCAAAATGGCTTTAAATAAACAAATATTTCAATACTTTTTGCATTAAATTGAAAGAGAACAAATAATAAATTTTTTTTAACTTCCACAATTTTAACTAAACGCCCTTATACAAAAATATAATTCATCGAATGAAAGCATCACTTACTAAAATACTAAGAATTTTCCACTCCAACACTTTTTTAGGTCTGCCAATTCGAGAGATCGGTATGGTCTTAAGAAAGCAGTTGCCCGAAAAATGCTGAGCCAAGTAAGTAAGAACATGACAGCGCTTGGACCTAAGAAAAGAGAGTATGAGATTTTTTGTCATCGCGTTTAGTATGAGTTTTTTTTGTGGATAGAAATAGCCGCTGGTGGTTCTGTTCCCGCAGTGCTTGTTCGTAGTTTTTTTTTTTTTAGATTTTGCGGCAACACCGTGTTCGAACAAGGTGATAAGAATTTTTATATATCGCTTCTATCCGTTCTTTTTTTTTTAAATGTTAGCTATTGACCGATATCTGTTGATTTATGTGTTGCTTTTATAAGAAGTTTTTATATATGGTTAGATTAAGATTGTGAAAAGCTTTTGTGAGAGTTTGGTGAGAAATATTGTATTGACTTAATGTATGTATGGTTTTTTTTTGTATTGTATTATATAAAGGTTTTTAAAAAGGTCTCAATAAAGCAAGCATGTTATGCTAAGTTTGTGAACCACCAAATACTTTTATCCTAGATTTTAACTTCATATTAGGTCAATTATTTTTGGTTTACAATTATAAATGAATTTAAGTTTACAAAATAACTCTTTACAATTTTCAAATCATTATTAGTAGACTATTTTCTAAATAAAAAAAAATTAGATGAAAAAGAAGTATAAAAGTATCGAAGTTTTCTTAAAAACGTCCTTGAGGACATGTATTATATATATCTGTATTGTGCTCTTTTGGAGTCGAAATAATAGATAGGCGAAAAGCGGAAAGTTATAAAATATTGATTTTATTTGTGAGTGAGAAAAAAAATGACAAAATTTATTGTATAACATAACTTATAGCAACACATAAACTGTATAGAATGTATACTAGCTTCGTCATAAAAATATTAATAACATCAAAAAATTATTACATTTATTACATCCTAAATAAGCTTTAAAAAATTCAAAATTATTCAAAAACTACTTTCATCATCATAAATCAATGTAAATCATAAATAAAAAATTCATTTCATCAATTTATCACAAATTCCTTATCGACTATGCAACGTTACCAAATACTCAATTCTACCCTAACTAAATTCAAGAATCAAAGATTTTCAAAGTTCGTACATCACCTCTCACCCCAAATTACTTCCAAATACTGAATACATTTATAAAATCACTTCTTTTCTTACCAACACCTTCCTACAGTCGTGCTTGTAAATAATTAATTTACCCAACTTCAAAGTAGTCTTACGAAACTCAATAAGACTTTTCCTATGTGGCGTCAGTATGATGCAACGCAAGCCAACCACTCATGAATCTTAAACACATCGTCTAGTCCAACTTAAAGCCTCGTGGGCATTTTCTCACCTATCTAAAGAACTTCTTTTTAAAAAAAAAATCAGAGGCACGCGCGTTTCTTTGACATGAAAAATTCGTACAAGCGACGAATTTATACGTACAAGCAAATTCATGTTTTTCTTTCGTACACTAGACAGTCTGAGAAAATATCATGGACCATTGTCATGTTTACGCGTTTGTATACTTTTGAAACAATCGTATATACGAGTAACATAAATCTAATACTACGTTATAGTAGTCAATCGATTCAATTTTTTTTCAAATTTATTTGTCTTACACTCGACTGAACGTAGACACGAAGTTAAAAGATAAATAATTAATTTCCAAGTATTGAACATCGTAGCTTTGGTCAAGAAGCGTCGAGGTGCAAAATTTACTTGGACGAGCTTGCGATGAAGCTTTTGATATAATCATCGATATAAACTTCTATTCAATTACAATATTTTTCTTTTTTTAATTTTTTTTTTATTATTTCTTAAGTGAAATAGATTTCCAGAAGTTTGATTTTGTAAAGCTCATATTACACATGATGAGCTTATTAGATAAACCCAATGGTTCGCAAAGATTAACTTTATTTAATTTCATAAGTATATAAATAAACATATCTAAATTACAGCAACAACTCTCTGCTTTAATGTAAACGAATTTTCCGTAATTATCACTAGTCTCTCCCTCTCTTTTTCTTTCTTTCATAAGAGTCGAGAAGCAGACACAACACATGTGCTCTTAAACACTTTGTACATTGTGTACAGGCCAGAGCACTGCTTGAATGTATGTATGTATATAGGAGAGTAACCAGTGCATACATAAACAAATTAATTAGAGCCCAGCGCGCTTTACGTGAGAAGGAGGAGGAGGAGGAAGAGAGAAGGTATGTAGTACCCTAAAAACGACGCGTTAGAAACAGACTCTTGGAAGCATACAAGCTTTCTCTCTCTCTCTTTCTCTCTTATATTTTAGTGAAAAAAGAGGGCCTCAAGCTTGCAAAATAAAAAGAAAAGAAAAACATGTTATCCAAGCTCTGATGCAGCATTAAAAATTTTCTTGTATGTAGAGAGATGCAACTCTCGAGAGCAACTTTAAAGCTCGAGACACGGAGTGTGCAAGTGAGAGGCAAGTAAAAAAGAAGATGTAGAGAAAGAGACTCGTGGGCACGTTTGCGGGTACATGCGATTGTGAAATAATGCAAGAATAAGGGGGGAGGAAACGAGAGAAGTTGTGGGTGACGATAATGCGTCGCAAAGTTTTGGACGATTTGCAATTCCAGCCGCTTTATCAATTATTTATTTGCGGATGAGAGAGAAAGAGATAGTATAGAGCTTTCGATCGATGAGTTCCCCTCTGTCTCGTTGGCTTAAGTTTCGAGTTCGTTAGGCAGACGAGCTTGCGAGGGAATGACGGGTATAGAAGAAAGAGAGAGAAAGGAGATTGTGGATCTGTTTTTTTTTCGTTATTCGTGGATCTCTTCCGCGTCACCGACGTAATTGAAACGCGTCCCGCGTACTTTACGGCCGAGTAATCGCCGTTTGAGTTGACGTAGCTTTATTTGAGCTTGCAAAGTTTTTTTACTCGTGAATTTATCTTATCGAACGTTTTTTTTATTTAGTGGATGGTATAAATAAATTATTGATTAAGTGTATTGGATAATTATGTAAAGGATTTAAGTTTATTGTAATAACCGGGGATAAGGCTTTAAAAAGCTTGCGAAATTATAAATGAAGTAATTTCCATAAAGCTCAGACAAGAGATACTAACTTGTTATACAGAAAGGAAGAAAATGACAACAACGAAATGAAATCTCATTCGTCTGGCAATGTGATACTATAAGTGGAAGTCGGGAAAACGGATTCGTGCACTGTGTAACTTATATACACTCCGGATTACTGTATATTACTGCTTAATTCAGCATTTTACCGTAATACATACTCTATTTTGTAAGAATTGTTATTTCGCCAGATAAACACTTTTTTTTGTTGAAAGAATACATTGTGTGTGTCTTTAAATATTTTAATGCAAAATAATGTAGCGTGCTTATAAAAAAGAGGATTAGCTAAAAAAAAAAAGATTGAAACTGGGTAAATTTTTTTTTTCGCAAATTCAGACGGTGAGAATCAGAGCATGTTAAAATGTAATTTCTAGGGCGCTTGCTAGCATTAAAGGTCTGCTTTTAAGCGCATGTTTTGTGGTCACTTTAAATTTAACGTGTGCTAAAAGATCATAATTTACTGACATAATTGAGGATTATTTTATTTAAAGAAAAATCTTTTCAATTGATTTTCATAGATGAATAAAACATTAAAAAATATGTAGCGTGATAGAATTTATTTTTATACTACTAAACGTAGACAAAGATAAAAAATATTGTGTTAAAAACCGCCAGTCTTTTTTAAATAAAAAAATATCGGTCCACACATTCATTTTCTAGTATGTCCACGACCTCATGCCGTAACACTCAAAACCTTTTAGGGCCTAAAGCTGAAGTTCTCTTTCTCGTCATACCGCCTCCAACACAAGTCTACAAGCCACGCCACGAAAAGGGGAACAACGCGAGCGGCGCTCAAGAGAAAAAAGCTTCGCTCACTCGACTCGTCGCGAGACTCTCTTTTCTATTGTGTATGTCTCATCGAGCCCTCCTCTATACCCGCAAGCTCGTAGAAAGGTATAAAGCTTGCCGAGATATTAATAAAAGCGGCCGCCGTGAACTTTGGTTTTGTGTAGGCGAGCGCATAAAAAAAAAAAGAAAACAAGAAGAATGCTGGTAGAAACGTTGAAAAATGGAAAAATAAAAAAAAAGAAATAGTATGTGCAAAAAAACAAAAAAAAAATATTGAGAGTAGGAGGTAGAGATGCGGGCGTATAAGTTTTGGAAGTAAAAAAGAAATAGAGGAACGTGAGGCATGTTGCTACCTAAATATTCCTTTCCGAGTTCTGATTTTTCCAGCTACTCGGTTCCCTCTTTTTTATTTATTTATTTTTTTTTTGTTTTCTCACATATCGTAACATTCCATATCCAAAAAGTTACTCTACTCTTCTCTTGCACTTTGACCTGTAAGGGTCGAACAACAGCTTTACTAAGATAGGACACAGATAACCGCAGAGCCTTAACATATTCTATACGTGAGAGGAGACAAGGTAGCAGCAATGTGTGCTTGCAGCATCTCCTCGTAGCTGTAGCTCTCACGTGGTCTCTGCGGCAACAGCATGAAGATAACATGCACACTCACCTAGTCAGAGATATAGAGATGTGTACATTCGGTACTGGAGAAGAGCCACTGGCATACCATTACCCAGTACGACCGTTGTGTCTTAGCATGTACGTCGCAAGCTCTCTCTCTCTCTCTCTCTCTCTCTCTCTCTCACTCCTCTTCTTAACCATTCTGGAATAAATGTTTTCCGAGTTCTAGATAGAAAAGCAGCAATGTGATAAAAATTACAGAAATGTATCTTTTAAGCTCTTTTTTGTCTCTAGTTAAATGCATTGAATATTTTGTACACGGCTGCTGACTAAAAGTTACTTACGATTTTCTACTTTTCGATCGTAATTTTTTTTTTGCTTCCCGTAATTTTGTAAATAATTGAACAATTTTCGAAATTATCAACAAAAAGCGTTTAACGAACAATTGAAAAAAAAAAAAATAAAAATTTCTTCGCTGTATATTCAACTGCTGACGTCGACAAAACTTGGTACTCTAACGACTCAGCACGCGTACCCTTTCTCGCTACTCGCTTGCAAACATCCGTCAAGCCCATAAGTGCGCAAGCTCGAATTTACATTCGGCAAGGGTTTGGTGATGCGTTCACGTAACTGCCAAGAATCTTGAAACAAGTAAGTAGAGCAAGTAAGCTAAAATCTGAAGTTCAATACTCAAACGTTATTGAGCATCGATTGAATTGTAGTAGTGAAAGAGATTAATTGAATATTTATTAATTTTACATATTTTTACTTCTAATATGCTTGCAAGCTTAATATTGATGTATCTGCTATGATTTAAAAAATTTATTAATTTTTGACTATTTATAGTGCAACCTTGATTTTTAAGTCTTTACTTATCGTCCATCATATTTTCACGGTTATAATACAAAAAGTAAACGGAATTAGCGCAGTATAGTTTTTAAAGCCGATGAACGAAATAGCCAAGTTTATTACGTCGTAAAGTATAAGAGTCGAAGCCAAGCTCAACGCCTTTAGCAAATATAATCACTAACGTATAATGACAAATCCGGAGATTTGATAGAACTGCTACAAAATATCGAGGACAAAAAGTAAAAAAAGATACGAGTACCACCTGTGCACGTTGTAAAGCACAGATAAAAAGAAACAAAATTGCAAGCTCGGAAAAAAAACGTTGTATATGAATGAGTACAAGTGAAGTGTAAGCTCTTCGGTTTGTTGGTCATAAGTATTAGAGAAATTTCCAAGTGCATTTTCGCGTTTTTCTACTTGATGTCTGAAGTATGGTATTACTGACTAAATATTAGTGTAAATACAGAGCTTGCGAGAAGCTTTATTACAAATTTGTGATGAGTTATGTATATGCATCGCATATACTCTTTATAATGAAGCAAAATTAATTATCATAAAATTTTTAAAATTATTTTAATCAAATTATTCTGCGAGACATTGAAACAAAACAAAAGCTCTTACATATTTACATTACAATACATTTTCTTCTATATAGAATAGAGATACACATCTAAAAAACTATTAACTGTAATACAGTTAACTTGAAGACTTAATAAATATCCTAACTTTTCATGAAGCTCTCAACTCTCGATACCGAACCCGCAATTACTAAACCCAAACCCCATCAAGTCAGAGAGAAGAAGCAGTAGTAGTAGTAGTATCAGCAACTTAGTCCAAGAGTAAAAAAAGCGAAAGAAAAACTAGGTTCACCGTCGAACTTAAAAGTCGATAGCAGAGAGAAAGAGAAAGAGAATCCAGTATCTTCTCTTAGCAGCTGGTGTCACTCACTCTCTAGCCTTCTTCGTCCTAACTTTGCTCTTCTCGCCAAGAATATCAAAAGCGTACATCCTACAACTACTACTCGCTTTCCCTTAATATTGCAACTGGAGCGCTAACTTAACTTTCTCCCTCTCTCTTTCTCTTCAAGCTTATGCCACCAAATCGTTTTCTGCACTGTAACAAAATAGATATACATAACATTTTGTGAAAATATCTGTGGGAAGGTAGAGAGGCTCGTTTAAGGTTGAACTTTCTTCTTAGCACACCAGCTGCTTGTGTCGTGTAACCGCCAAGTACAACTTACACACCAGTCGCGTTAATTAACTCTTCGACCGTCAACAACAAGCTTCTTCTATATATTATAACGTTTGTGTGACCGGTGTCTTGTCGGGTAAGTTCATTCTCACTATCACTACCACCACCACTTGACGCGTCTCCGATATAGTTATCCAGTACTCTCGAACTATCTCCCTTCATTCTTTTCACTCTGTCCTCTATTTTTTCGTTCTACCTCGAGTTATTTGGCTCTGATTATTTTTCCTCTTCTGCCGATGGGAAATTTAGTACGAGACAAAGCTATCGGTCTTTCCTTGTTGAGACAGGCCTCATTAGAGTCTTTTACGGTTATTTTCAGATCGTTCCTACTTACTTCCACCACGTGATTAAGAGATGGATTTATGTCTGAATAAAAAAAAAAAATTTCGATTGAAGTTAGATGAGCTTTGTTGTGTCGTTATTAGCGTGAAAAAAAAAGCTGAGGCCTCATTTTTTAGCCTCGGGAAATCTTAGTTATACTGATGATAATGAGAAATTTTAATTGTAATTCTGGTGCTAATAGAACTAATAATATCTCTGTTTTATAATGTCTTAATTAAAGGTATAAACGAGTAAGTTTTAATATTAAGTTATAAACATGATCTCATTTTAAATAATACTTTTTATCTAGTTGAAAAGTATATTTTGGTATTAAAGGATTTTATTTTAAAATCTTATTTATAATATTTTTAATTAGTGCAAAAACTTTTACTTACAATCCTTTTTATTCCTCATTTATTTTTTTTCTTTCTTAAGACTACTAATTAGATGTAGAATTGTCAAATTTTAATATTCTTATTAGAAGAAAAAAATAAATACAATATTATGAATGTAATGTAATAAGTTATCTCATATTTAGAAATTTAATAAAGTTTGATCCATTTTTTTTGTAAAATATGGATAATATAATGTTACGAAAACAAAGAGATATAACGTAAAAATATTCAAAGTTTACATTAATATTTCCAAACATGCATTATTTGCTAGTTGAAGAATTTTCAAAGTTATTTTCTCATTTCTTTTCTACTTTAAAAACTTTGTTGCACGTTATCTTAAAAACTTTTTCATTACATACAATTTTTAGCTATACCTACTTTGGTTGTAATTTTACAACCATTATTTAAAATCATCGAATAAAACACAAACAAAGTCTGCAAACTTTCATTGTTACAAAATTTACTCAAAGCAATCTTACATATAATCAAAAATATATATACATACTCCAAAAGACTCATAAAACATAAACATTTCAAAAGCACAAGAAAATTTTTTTTTTCTAATATACACATCATTTTCACAGAAGGTGAAAAGGTATCCTCGAAAATCAGGATATAGAGTAGCAAAAGGCGAAAAGCAAATAAGCTTCACATGGTCGCACCAAAGCTCTAACTCTTCGCACCCCGCCGAGCAGACGTTGGTGGCAGAAGAAGGAGGAGAAGAAGAAAGAGAGAGAGAGAAGGGGGGATGCTTTATTTTGCGATGACGTGGTTGCACAGTCCAACTCCAACCCTCCGGGGAGGAGAGAGAAAGAGAGAGAGAGAGAAAGAGCTTTTGATCTTCTCAACACTCGGCCGCTTCTTCTGTATATCTCATTTTCACACCAACCCTCCTGTTGTTTTCTCTCCTTTGCCGTCGGCCCGTAACTTGCAACCTATACACACATACAAACAAAGAATTCTTCCTTCCACTGCACGAATTTCAACAGTCCTAGGAAATAACTGGTTGGACCTAGCTCTGTCTTTTTTTCTCTCTCTTTTTTCTCAGAAAAATATACTATGCTCAATACTATCGTATTTTACCTTTACTTAATCCTAAAAAAGTCAAGCTAAAAAAAAGAAAGAAAGCGTTAAGTAGGATGAATAGAAAATAAAGGATTCTATGTTTCTCATCTGCAAAAAAGCAGAGGTCCTAAAGTGAAAAAAAAGCTTGGCAAGGAGTTTGCTATAGAAGTCACTCCAAGTGGGCTATAGTTACGAAAAATTACACAATCGAGATAAAGTGATTGAGAGAAAGAACGAGAAATCGTAACGTTTTCTCGAGCAAAACTCGGATAGCCTATCGAACAAAAGTCCCTAATTGCACGAGGGGTTACTCCCTTTTACCCATCCCCTGACAATCGCCAATAATTGTGCGATTACGCAAGAGCGACGAGTTCCGATTGCGCTTGTACAGAGGGTATACGATCGTCAACACAATCCCGATGTTTTCCAAAGTCTCGGACTTTTTTCTCATCTAAAAGTTTACAGAGGCTGAATAATCTATATTTTCTTAGTTAAACATACAGCAAAGCAAGCTTGCATAGCGTTTGTTCGATCGTTAACCTGGCACGAGCTTGCACACTTGCTTCTATTAGGGTGGTTAAATTTGATTTTGTTTTATTACGTATAGTTGAAAGGTAAGTGCTGATTTTCTGTTTAACATCACAGATTGACGGGTGTTATTTTTGAAAATAAAAAAAAAATTTCTTTGGTATTCTAAAGCCTGAGCTTGCGGAGTGGATGAGAAAGCTTATTGTTGTTTTAACGAGTCGTAAAAAAAAGAAGACGAAGCTCGGCTAACCAGGTTTACCGATGCTTAACTATCTTCTGGAAAATTTAATGACTCTTGAATACAGTAGCTAACACTGCAATTAATCTTTTAATACTACCACTTGAATAAAAATAAAAAAATATTTCGTTTCTCTGGAAATAAAAGCAAAAAAATGTAATTGCCAAGCTTTTGCCAAATAGCCACAATTAGCGGTATATATCTCTTACCTTGTCGAATAACAAATAGAAAATAATTTTCGAAAGCTCAGAGTCCCACACAAATACTTTTATTCTTTCCTTTTACCTTCCCTCCTCTCTTTCTCACTATTTCAAATCCGTTAAAAATTTGGCTGCTCATGCATCCCATATCTTGGCATCTATAGTCATTCTCTAGCGTCTCATTTCCGACTGTTATTTACTTTTGTTATGCAACGCCTCGAGAGCACACAAATAAAGGAATGAGAGAGAGAGAGAGAGAGAGAATGAGAAAGATGCAGTAACGCGCAAACTCCCAGAGCTGCATGGATAGGGTGGGAAGATGGGCGTGCAGAGGAGGCTGCTTGAAAAATGGAGCAGTAGAAGTAGAAGTAGTAGCAAAAGGCAACCGGATTGCCAGAGCGTCGAGCGTTAAAATCCGCGTGCCTAAGGCTGGAGGTACAAGAGTATGTGTCTTCAGCATCATCCTACTCTTCTTTCTCGTCCTCCTCTTACTACATACGCTCCTTCCCCTTTATTTTCTTTTACCCAAGAGAGACTGCATTCCACTTCCCTTTTTCTCTAGAGCAAAATACTGTGGAGAATATAGAGATAGAGAGAGAGAATGACTATGTGGCAATTGCTTGCTTATCTAACTCTTGCGCCCTGCTACCAACTCACTTCTTAGAGCTTTTTTCAACTTGATCTTTGGCCAATCGAGCTAGAGCGGATTAGCCAGTGCAATTTTTTTACTTGCACAAGCTAAAGCTTTTTACTGGTCCAGAGAGATTTTTGGTGAAGAATTTTTGTAAGCGCGAGTACTGAATTACTCAGTCTTTTAGGTAGCAGCGATTTCTTTTTCGAAGGGATTAGTGTCTGAGCGAAGAATATGTTTGGCTCTACTCTATGTGTATACTGTGGTACGTCCTGAATTTATTTTTATGTTTGAAAATTAGAAGAATAACGATGTGAAATTCGTTCTAGAATATGTTAGAGCTTGCAAGTAGAGCTTGCAATATGACATAACTGCAGGATTGCGGTTACTATCGAATGAAAACCAAATCCAACTCTTATGTAGACTCCCAAAGAATCTCGTTTTCATATCTTGTATGCAATATAAAATAATTTGAAGCTAATGAAACTTTATTGCAAGAATACAAACGCGGTGTGCATATACGTCTACTAGACTAGATAGTTGCAGTAAAATATCATCTCTAGTATTTGAATTTTACCAAGAGTAAAATATCATTCTCGAGCTTGAAATTTTTCAGTAAGCTTGAGAATATTTTTGAGACGAAAGGAAGGTGAATAGGTGAGCCAATGAAGCGAAAGAGAAAGAAAGAGAGAGAGAGAGAGAGAGAGAGAGAGATAGGAGAAAAGGGTGTCGACAAGAATGCAAAGTGCTGAACTGGAATTCAAGCTTTTCTCGCGCGCACATGTACGCACCATTTTCCCTAAATTTAACCTTTCACGGTATTCTCTGTGGGTGAATTAGTGGAAGTCTCTTAACGGTGGATGGGATATCTTTTCACGGATTTCTGGAATGTTATGAGCCTGAAGGAAAGTATGTGCGTATGTGTGAGAAAGAGAGGGGGAAAAGACAATTGAAAATTTTCAAAATGGCTTAATTTCTTAATAAAGTTAAAGGGAAAATTCGTATTTTTATTATACTATTACTTTAAAATTCCATTAATAATTATCAAGTTAATTATTAAAAAAAAAAATTCTTATTTTGTGATACAAAAATGTAATAAACATCAAAGCATTATTTTTATTTTAATATAGTAGTAATTGAAAGAACCAATATTAAAAATCACACAAAAAGAATGAAAGCAGTCAACAAACTTCTATACATAAAAAAAGTATCAAATACACCTGAGGCTGTTAATCAGCCTCTTGTCATCGAGTTGTTACTCAAAGCATACTTGACAAAGCCATCTAACATATTTCCTTTCTACATATTCACCCTCCAAGTTCAAATCCCTTTTGCATACACACAACATTAACATCTCGAAAAAAAAAACAAAAATAGTACTAATATTCCAAACAATTGTAATTCAGCTTGTTTTTTACGTTTTATTTTTTTTCTTCTTCGTTTAGTCAGCTTGTGTAAAGCCTTAGCTCGAGGGTCATAGTAGTATATATAGAGTTAGTGCAATGTTTGATCAGGCTGTTTTCCAGCACTTCTCTCTCATATATGTATACTCCTCGACAAAATACTACATGTGTATATGAGTAAAAACATGACGAGTAATATTAAAATTTATAACTATACTATGTAAAAAATTTTTTTGTAGTAGTTTTTATTTTACTCAATAAAATAAAATTATCAATTTTTTTACAACGACGACAAAAAATTAATCAGATAAAAAAAAAAGTTTAAGGGATGCAAGTTTGTGCAAACAAAAAGTCAAAATAAAAGGACAAACTAATATTATTCTCTTGCAAAGCTTGCCGTTGACAGTCAGTTGAAATATTAGAGTAAACGTCCTCAAAGTGCTCGGTGAAGTACTATACTTTCTTTTCTTTGTCTACTTTTCTTCTTGTTGCGTTTCGGATCGTCCTTTTCGAAATGTTTTTCTTTTCTTCTTTTTTTTTTTTTGTTTGAGACAGACATTTATCAACTGGTTAAGAGGGTATATACTTTTAGGTAAAGATTGTCGTACGGTGTGATAGTCATTCGACATCAAACAGGCGGAGTCGTTTGGGTGTCCTCTTAAATTGACGAAATGTCTTTTATAAGAGTTGATTACTTCAAAGAAAAAATAATCGAACTGTCGATATTATTTCCAATTGTTGATAATAAATAAATGATAAATAAATAAAAAAAAAAAAATTGAAAATGACAATACAATAAATAAACCGACGTCAACGCAATCTCAAAGTAAAAGACAGTATTTGTTTTACAAGAGCATATCCACTCGAATAGGAAATGAAAGATCAAGTTTTGCTTGAAGGAGAGGAAAAGCGAGATTCTCAATACGGAAGCAGAGACAATCTGGAAGCCGATAAATATTGACGAAGCCAATCGCGCACATAGGATGAAGCCAAGGGCTATGTCCGTACATCCGCACTGCAGGTAAATCAATCGTCGGAGAAGCTTGAGGCGTGTACCTCTATCTCTTACTCTGTTTCTCTCTCTCTCCCACACACACACACCAATCGTCCGACAACCCTAATCGGCCATTCGGTCTTCCGTTGATTTTCCGGAGCCAAGATACACCTTAGGAAATATGCTGACGGAAATCGAGGCTACTACAATTTCTTTTTTTATTTATAAGAACCAATCCGTCAATGTCTAGAGCTTACATCTGCAGGTCAGTATTGCAAGCTCCTCTTGTTTGTCTTTAACAAACGGCAAAAGCTTACGTCATTTATTTTATCAACAAATTCTCGCGTGTGCACAATCATCTCAAGCGCGGATTTTCACTTGTGTGGTTGCCAGAAAAAATATATATGTTGCACTGTTGTAAATTGCTTTACCACGTGGCTGAGTAGAGCTTGCGTTCTTATAAAAGTGATATATGTATATATTTTAGTGGAAACACGATGAAACTCTTCTTCTCTCGTGCAAGATCATAATTGGTTTGTTCTTGGATATATAAGGTTGTTAGTTTGGATTTTGAAAAAATATTGGAGGTTTAGCGGAAAAATCATTTTACAAGTGAGCGATAGATGTGGTGATCATAATAAAAAAGGAGGATTTATTTTTGAAACACTTTTGTTGTCTTTGTATCTTGGAATGGGATCAAAATTCTTTTTCTTGGCTTTTTGGTATTAATGTTTCTCGCGATGTAAAAACGTTTTTCGAGTTTTTGCACAAACTTGCGAAGGCTAAAAAAGAGTTTCAAATTCGTGAAATTGTTTTGTACGAAAATTTTTAACAGAAAAAAAAGACTTGTACTTTCAAGAGGTATGTATTATATTTAGTACTAGGAAACGACGAGAAGTTGAAAACATTTTTAATTGAAAAACTCGCACTCATATTCTTTGTCGGTATACAAAAAAGGATAAAGTTTTTAAATATTTACTTCAAAACTACATTGTGCATATATATTCGGAAAAATACTTTTACTACAAAAATTTAAGCTGCATTATATTTAAAAATGATAAGTCAAGTGCAAAGTTAGTACTACATCGAAGTTTAAAGTATCGTTTATGAAAGAACTCTATAGTCTTTTTAAAGTGAGTAATAATAAAACAAGCTTGATAAAAGCAACTACATTTTCAAATGATAAATTATACATCATTGTTTTAAAAACTTCGACCACAAAAAAACTAAAATTTTCTTCGACCAACATTAACCACATTTTCTTCCTCTTAACAAAATAATCGTGCTCCATAAAAAAAAGCTCTCGGTAAAAACCTTCCTCAATTTTCAAATTAATTTTCCATTGTACATTATTTCTCAAGCCAATAGTACAAAGTCGTCTGCAAGCCAATTATCGCATCCCATCCTCACCGCATAATCAAATAACCCAAGCTCTCTTTTTTTTCCCTCAGCTGTCCATCCGCAAGTCCTACGTGACGTGGGTTTGTAAAAAGCTCACTCGCAAGCTTTGCAACTCAAAAAGGCTACGGCTAAGCGTATGGTATATAGAGAAGTACTTCGTCTCAAAGGAACGACTCTGACAATACGGGTCAGACGTCTTCTTTTTTTCACTCTATCTCTCTTTTTCTCTCGAGTGTGCTTTTCTCTTACCGATAGCTCAGTGCAACACTTGTGCTTTTCGCGTATACCTAACGCGTATCTGTACGTGTGTATGTTCGAGTAGCTTTCTTTTTTTTACAAGCACACACCTTTCTACCTTATACTTGACTTTTCTACGAGCTTTTGCATCGTGTACTTCTCACCGTTGAGTAAGCGAGAAAAGCGAGCGAAAAGAAATTGAATTTTTTAAGCTTGAATATCATCAAGGTAAGAATGTGACTTTTTTTGTTGTTGTTGTTATTACATAGTTGAAGTTTTGGATTTGGATTGGTATAAGCAAGAAGTTGATGGGACTGGCTGATGATCCAGCTTTGACGCCAATTCTTGGTAAAGTGAAAAGTAGGTCACACACTCACACACACTCTTAAAGTAATAAGCAGCTTTTCGAAGTTTGTTATTGAATACAATTTAATATATAGATATTCTCTGTCTCAATTGCTACTTTGAAATGGAACTTGAGTTTGAATTTTTGTTCAAATTGTTATTATTAAGTTTATTTTTTGAAAATAAGAAAAAATAAGTTGTTTACACTAGTATTATTAGTTTTCTGCAAATGGATTTTTTTCTTCTTTGTTTATTGATTAAAATTTTTTAATTTACAAATCGACTTTTTCAAAAAAATTCGTTGAAATTCCAATAAACCACAAGAGAGTTTTGTTTTTAAAATTATCAGCCATAAAGAAAGTCACAAAATAAAAAAGCATGGCTATCAGGAATCCCAGTTATCGTGTACAGAGAAAAGCTTGCAATTTAGCAAGATAAAAAGCGTCATCCCAGATATAACAGCTGCAATCTCGTTTCTACAAAGTTAAAACGATATCTCATCTAACCTTTAACTTTAGGAGATTTGGTCGGAGGTACGACCGATTTAGCACAATTTTTTTTTCAACTTTATTTTTTTCTAAAAGCTCAAGCACCTTCAGTTTTATTCTCATTATGTTATTTCAAGGAGGTCGAGGGTAAGCGAGATCATTGAGTTGGAAATCGTTTCGATTTAAAACTATACAACTGATCGATATCACCCAGAGTCCACTTACTTCTCTACCTCTCTTTTCATATATATTTATACTTCAAGTCGTATAGCTAAAGCTTGTAGGAAAGGTTTGTGTTTAATAAATATTTACCTCTCGTAAACACGGGGAGTTGCAAGCTCGTTGAATGTGCGTGTATAATTATAAGCTTTGACTAAAGTAAATTGGTTGCGCTTGCGTTAAATTAAGCAAATTCGTACTGTAAAAAGAAAGAAAATAAATATATATTACGATTTAACCGACCGAACTCTCGTCAAATTAGAACGCAATTTTCGCTTGCTAAACTTGTCTGTAGTATTTACCAAGTCTCAACTGACTTCCTCATCCAAAAAATACTTCAACAAGATTAAAATTTTCTTTTTTTTATTTCTTATTTCTTTTAAAGAGACATCTCCTAACAAACGTGCTAAAATAACGTTATCCAAATTAACGTTAAAATAATTGTTCCAAATAAGTAAATACTTTGACCAACAACAATCAGCTCACCCATCCATAGCATGAAATTATCTTTCGAAACACTAATTGCCAGTATTCAAATTTAAGCCAACGTAAAATAGCGTAATAATCTATTGTTCATAATCCAACCAGACAACTTATGGTTGAGAAGAAGAAGAAGAAGAAGAAGAATAAGAGTACTGTAAAACGTAGCCAACATCCTTATTAGTGGTACCTTTGTGCTTAGAGCTTGCGTCAGTAGAATCTTCTTCGTGGTCTGTATACGAGTAAACCCACCAAGAGGAATGAAAATTGCTAAGGACTAGAAACCTCTCCCGTAAACTTCCTGGCTCATTTTTCATTAAGCCATGCTTTTTTATTCTTTTTTTTTAGGATGAAGTAGAGAAGGTATACGAACGTCCGCCAAAATTACCAGGACCCCTTCCGCGAACTTTGTGCTTGCAAGCTCACTTACTCTTCAGGCGTGCTTCATCTTTTACGGGTATACATACATAGACCCGCAGTTTCGTTGCCCCCCTCTCATACGTCCTCGAAACTACTCGCGAGATTAGTATGCTGAGAGGAAAGAGAGAGAGAGAGAGAGAGAGAGAGAGAGAGAGAGAGAGAGAGAGGACTGTTTGGGAGGGGTTTATTGTGCAGGAGACTCGTTTGAAAGGAAGGAGGGAGACGTGGCGCGTCTGCTCGTCGACAGATACGTTCAAGGATTTAAAGTTCGGACTCGGGGATCTTTTATGCCACGCTTTACCTTGCCTTCCTCCACCTCTACCCTCTAACTTCTTTTTTGTGACTTGAGTTGGTAGGATGAGATTTAAAAGTTTGGATGGATCTATATTGCTTGGAAACGGATGAGTAGATATTAATAATAATAAAAAAATCTTATATCAAATTTTGCTGTATTATTTAACAATTTTAAAGCAAGTGAAATCTTAGAAAATAATTATTTTTTAAAAGCTCGAAGAATTTGAGACATTAACACGAAAAAAAAGTGGTGATTTTCAAAAAACAAATGAAAGTGGCTTGAGCGACATTTTTGGCAAACGTTCATCTCTCTTTCAAAAAGCCCACAAGCGTTCTTTTTAATCCTCAAAAAAAAAGTATATCATACTGGACAGTCACGACGAGAAAACGAAGAAGACATGAACATAGAAAACTTGTCTGTGAATTATATCGTCCTCGACTAGAAGGACAATACGATTTATATATTCTTTGGCTAGTGTGCCAGAACCCAAAACTCAATTTTTTTCCCTAATAATAAAAAAAAATTTTTTTTAGTGTTGTTGAAATCCCTGGAAAAGAGAGAGTCAGAGTCAAAGTTTTAGTGGACGCAAATAGCATATATCTATATCCAAACTACAGTTGAGTTCGTTGTGTATGTGTGTGAGAAGAGGGCATGGTTTTGGGAGAAGCCCGTGGCCGGTCCGGAGATTAAATCGTGTGCCACAGTTGAGAGAGAAAGAGCACACACACACACACACACACACACACACACACACACACACACACACACACACACACACACACACACACACATACACATGGACCAACATATACTATCCAACACCGCTACTCTTTCTCGATGCTGTTTCTCTCGTATATTCGTTTCTCTTGCAACTATCCTCTGTAGTATACTGTGGCTTTCAATTTTCTCTTGTCTAGCTGCGGCTGCGATTTCTTTACTTCCTTCTCGCGTCAGCTAGTTGGAAATTGCTGTTTTAATAACTAAACCTGACAGACTTTTCGGTTATCTTATTCGATATAATTTACCACGATAGATTAAAATAAAAAAAAAAAAATAAAGCTTTGCATATAAATGTTTATGTAATAATATCATTCAAAATACTTTCAATAAATATAAAAATTATACTTAATAATCAACTACCTACACTTGCTTTTAATAATTTACATAATGACCCACAATACCACCTCTGCAACACAAATCTATAAAATATATTTCTTTTTCCAATTAAATCAAATACATACTTCATAACCAATCTAATTTTTATTTTTCTCAAAATCTTAAAGATCTCCACACAAAGAGACTCCTCAAGCTCTCCCATCGGTCCAAATGTAAATCACGTCCATTTCGCTTTATTACATGTATATCCCATCAACCCAGCAATCTGACAATATCCTCGCGCACGTGAGTTCGCATTCGTATTGGCAAGTTATATGTATATTCAAAATAGATCTCTTGTCGTCAAAGACAAGTACACACAAAAGCAAGCATTATAGCACGTCCAAGGAACATCCTACTATCTTCATACAGACTCTTTGATTATTCCTTAGTCTGAGCTTGCGCCTTTTCGAATTCATAATAAACCAAAGCTTTTGCAAGCTCTCACCCTCCTTTTTTTCTTATTACCAACACGCCATATCTTTTTTTTTTTTGTATATTGTATACAAGCTTGAGAATACATGTCTAGCCGCAAAGCTCTGTATTTCTTTGTTGTCGCTAGGAGCGAAGTAAAGGTACTGTACAGAGCTTACGAACAATGAGAATAAAAATTCAGAAGCTTGGTTTCCTTTAAGCTCTTACGCGTTACATATTTTTTTTCTTTTTTTAGGAGGGGAGGGTAAAAAGGAAAACAAGTAAAAAAGGATATAATAATATACACTTTCATACAATTGCAGACTTTTCAAGCACGATTGAAATGTTAATTAATTTTTCGACGTAGTAGAGGTTACTTGTTTAACGAAGCACAAGTTTTCCACTAGTTTTATACCCCCCTTACTTTTCCAACGATTTCCTTCTGCAAACCAACTGTATACAGTTTTACAGTTTGAAGGAGGTAAGCTAGAGTAAAAGCTACGCACAAAAGAAGCTCAACTCAAGTTGATGATATATATAACTAGCCTAGGCGCGTAGACTCTGGAAACGGAAATGAAGCGCATGGTGTGCCTAAAGGTAGCTCCTATATATATCCACACAGCCTACTATACTGTAACTACTTTCAAGAATTTTAATTAACCGCATTTTTTCCGCACTTAAAAAAAAACCTCAAGCTGAGCTTTATGTTTGCTCTCTCTCTCTCGCGAAAAAGAAAAAGTTCGCGGTAGATACAAGGGAAGAACTCGCTTGGAATTTCACCACGTGCGATCATACAAAAAAAAAAGGAAGATCGACAGTACTTTCTAGTATGTGTGTGTATGTGTGTGTGCCTATTTTGCGGGCAAGTGAATATTCAGGTAGTAATGTATATAGGAATGAAAGCTTGAGATGTATATATATGTAAGCTTTCAGCAGCATGAATATGAAACCTCTTACTTGGACGTGTGTGGTTTTGTTCAGGGTCTTTGAGTGCGCTTTGGAATGAGAGAATTTCGTATACGACGACGAGCTTGCAGAGAGAGAAAGAGAGAGAGAGAGAGAGAGAGAGAGAGAGACAGACAGACAGAGAAGGAAACATTTAAATCATATACGATGTAAATAAGTATATATACAACGATGTAGATGTTATTCGCACGCTTGCATAAGGAGAAAGCATGTCATGCTCATAAGGAGCAGGTTACATACGTTCAAGTCAGGATTAATATGTATTACTCAATTTGCACGACTTAAATATATACCTGTTATATATAAGACAGTTCTCTGTTAAAATGTTATCTCGTATTATATTCGTTGGTACGTATTCCAGTAACAATAATTGTCAAAGAATAATATAAAGTAACTAGCATATATTATATAGTCGTAATATAGCATTCGAGAATATACGTGAAATTGCATTTATAAACGAGACACTTTGTGTTATTCGCACTACTAGAGCTTTTTTGCATTAGTAAAAAAGCTCGAGTGTATATATATATATATATATATATAAGTATAATATAAATGTACATATTATCCTCGTGTAGCCGCAAGCTAACGCTACCTTTTAATTCCACTACTCGAAATGCAAAGCGATAGCGTTATATATTACACGCTTAAACATATAGTATGACGTCAAAGCTTGCAAAAGCTAACTGAACAAAGAATTGCATACAGATGTATATAAAGTTCAAATATATGCTAGACTCGAGATAATAATACACGCCATGAAATATTCTACGCTTCATCTAAAGCTACTACGCAGAAAATAAAAAAAAAAACATATCTCACACAATTTCGTGTGTGACTCTACATATCTAACCGCAATTTTAAAATATTACTCTACTAACAAATCAGCTTACTTATATATAGCTGTACCTTATTCGGCTAATTTTTGCTAATTATGGCATGACTCTAGTATTCGTTAAGTCATATATATACGCAGGCAATTTACACTGGTAAACGTGATGCAATTATCGTGTGTTTTAACAGGAGGTAAAACGCAAAAGCCGTACATACGCAAAGCCTGTCAATTATGTTTTTGCAAGCTCCTACTTTCTACCAAGCAGCTTCTCTCCCTCGATTTCTTGCTTCAACATAGTCTTTACGGTCTGTTGACAAAGAGAGAAAGCTTGCAAGCTTGTCTTGTTTATCGGAGTGTAGGATGTAGATGTCTCTCGTATTTTAATGAATGGAAAAGACGCTGAAAATTACGACATTTGTAAAGCTTGGTATTTATATATATTTTAAATGATACGGTAGATTGAAATTTAATTTATTTTTTAAGGTATAGAGAAAAGAAGTGTAATGTTAATTGGAAAAACAAATGAGTTGCCAAGTATAATGAATTTCTTAATGTTTATTGCTTTTTGTGGGGAATAGGAGCTTTTATTCGGGGTTTTAGTTACAATTGCCAAAAAAAAAACTTTGCTTAATTTTAAAACTTAATTTCAAGACAATTGCACTTTTGGATATCTTATAAAACCTTGAAAATTCCATTTCAACTCTTAAAATTGCAATTTCTCTCTCACACTCTTTCTTTACTCCTCCCACTGTTACTACTACTACTACTACTACTACTACTACTACTATTACTTTTCTTTTTCATATTATCTTTCGTTCAAGTTCGCGGCAATTAAGTTTTCGTAGCTACTTTACGAGTAACTACAATGAAAAGCTTAGTTGGTCTTTGAGTCAACGGTTCTTTAGACTATAATTTTCGTAAGTATATTATTTTTATGATGCATAAGTCTTTGTAATTCAAAAGTGGATAAATTTTCGAATTTTGCTAGAATAAACTTGACTTGAAAGAAAAGAAATTAATCTTTTTTGTATTATAGTTCTTATTTAAATTATCACTTGTACGCATTGTTTTGTATTTTGTAAAAAAAAAAAAAATAATGAAAGGTGTTTTAAAAAAATTGTTCTTTATTATGAAAACTTAAGAATGAATTGTAAGAGTTGAAAATAAAAAGACAGGTAAAGAAAGATAAGCGGAGCTTTATACATACCTTTTGTGCAAGTAAATATGCTTAACATAAAAAAATTTATTTTTTAATAAGTATACTCTTCTTACAACTAAAGTATGAATTGCGAATATAAAATTATAATTATTTAAATCTATTGCAATTATAATGTATTTTCTCACGTATACGTTGTCATTTAGAAAGAAATTCTAAGAATTTTCGTAAATGTCAACAGAATAGCATCATGAATTTAATTATTAGAGTTATATTAAATATGCGATGTAAGCTATCCCTTTATTGTTGCTGGTATTAATACCATTATCATCATTATTATAACTATGATATTTTCTTTGTAATAATGAATTTCCATCTGTTGGTCATAAAATTGTGAAATATGAGCTATAAAGATAAAGAGTGTAAAAAAATAATAATAATAAATAAATAAATTTACAAAAATTTAAAAAGCTAATATTTAGAGTGGAAAATAATTTTATGCTGGTAGGGGCAATGAATAGCTTGATCGACAAAACGTTGGCTTTGTAATCTACAAGTTGTAGGTTCGATTCTCGTCGTTTGTTAACTAAGTTACAACATGAGACCTCGTATACCGAAATATATTAAAGTATCAAAAAGGATTTACAAAATACAAATGATCGGGTTTTGGAAAAGTTGATATGCCTAACTTATTTTTTGGAAAAAATCTACTATTCAACATTTGTTTTATCCAAAAAAGAAAAAAAATCAATATTATATTTTTTACATTTACTTTCAAATATTTACACAGTATAAAAATTCTAAATTATAATGTACAATCTACTTTACCTTATCTTAATTTTATTTACCTTACCAGATGCCACTCATATTTTATAAAGTTCGTAACACTTTACATCCTCCAGACGTAAACCAAGTGAATCTTATCTCATTTCGCGCTATACTTTCATTATTCCTTTTGTAAATTTAAATAAATTAAAACACTGTCCTCTGCAATAAACTTTCTCAAATAATCAAAAGAAAACGTAGTCAACAAAACAAATCTTTAAAAAAAAAATAAAACTCCTTTATAACTTCATAACTTGTTCTTTCCAAATGTTAATATTACACCCGCATACAATCATCCTGCATAACTCATTCAAAAACTCAAAATCACAGTGATACCAAGATAATCTACACATAGAACTTCCAACACAGACCATCAGTATCCTTTAAAATCCAGCAGCTACTTTTCAGGTCAGTTTGTTTGAGACACACCCGGTACCTCCTTTTATACATCACTCAGCCTCAAAAAGTCTGCACTTCTCTGGCCTATAACCTTCCATACGTTTCTCGTCAGACTTTTTCACATATAAACCTTTTTTTTTCTCAAAACCGCTAGCTTCTTTTTTGCGCACTAAAAATGTTTGCGCCCTTAGCTTCAAAACTTCTTTGCTACGGTAAAAGGGTACTGAGGTGAGGAATGAAAAAGTTTTAACTTTGGTTATTTTTGATAGAAAACAACAAGATGCATCTATCTTGCATTTTTCTTTAGTTTATAAAAGCTTCGGTAGAAACGTACGAAGAAACGTAAAAAGTAAATTCAAGCTTTTTCAACGTATACATGCTTTATATCGAATTTTCAGCCCAGTATTTAACACCTACCGTATAATCAAATAAAATATTTAATCCATTTAATTTTTCCGATATCTGGCTAGTCGTTAAACCCAGCAAACTTTTTTTTTATATCCCATTCAATCGCTGCTTCTATATGTTCGTCTTGTGAATTCTGATTGATTTTCATATATATGTATAGCAATCGAGAATACTATACACGTAGATATATACACAATGGGTAACGTGTAAGTCCTTTGTCCTTGTATTCTCTGGATTGTCCAAATTCTCAAGACGAATAAGATTTTCTCATTTGATACTGTCTTTGGTGTTTCGAAAAGAAATCAAAGTTTTGAATAAATTCAGCTAATCACAACATAAATATCTTGAAAATAAATCTCAGTATATTTATAATGTAATTTGCAAACATTAAATTATTCTGTATTTTATACTGTAAACCTTGTAACTAACATACCTACTTCACCTAAAACTCATCATATGAAAATTACTTTAGACACACCCTTTTGCAAGTCCGATCGAAAAGTCATCTCCCCTAGGGTATCTACTAAAATTATGTAGAATATATATCCCACATGCCTTCAAGAGCAAGAGGCAATTCAAAATTGAGCGATGTCTCCAGTAAATCGCCAGTCGATCGTATATATACGACGAAGGCACATTACTGACGTGTAGCCCTACAACAGGTCGCAAGTACAAGCCGATGAAGACAACCACCACCACCGTAACATCGCAGATTCCAGATGCTGTCGCATACTTGTACTGGTTGAATTCTAGCGGCGGTTTTCGACCGCATAATTTCGCGACCCTCAACTATACAACTATACTTGGGTAAAGGAAAGAGAAGGAGGAGGAGGAGCAAATTGTGCATCCTTCCCTCATCCTATTTCTGTCCGAAGCATCGATCAGACGCTGCGCTCCACCATCTCCTTCTCTCTGTAACGTATAACGCCTGGCCTGAAAATTATTAGCTTGAAGCAAATTTCATGGCGAGAAGTGTGCTTGTGTCCTTGCTTTAGATGTGTTTTAATCGTGTGTAATAGTTGGATGACTTGCGTATATGCTAAGGAGCATAAAAGTTATAAGCAACAAAAATCATATATAGTCAGTTCATTTGTATATAACTCTATATTTGGAGCTGGTAGAATATTCCTTTTACCTCGGAAGTTCACTTCAGATTTTGATCGATAATTTAAAAAGTAGGCCAGACGAAGACTTCTTTCAAATTTTTTTTTTTTTTTTCAGAAAAGAAACTTTATTTTTGATTTTTTTTCTTTTTTTTTTTTTTGAAAAAGTGTCTGTTTTAATAACCTATTTTTGGTAGCACGTTGAAATGAATGTTGAAAAAAAATTTTTTTTTTGTTCGATGACCTTTTAAATAGAATTATTAAAGAGAGGAGATGATGTGTTTTCAAATTTTTTATATTTTTAAAATTTTTATAGATATTTAATTATAATAATTACGATATATATAATATTACGTTTATATCAATAACACATTTGCGTAAATTTGATTAAACAAAATGAATCGGGTTACAAAGACAAACAAAATGTTTAATTAAATAGTACATATATATGTTAGCAAGTTGTTATTGTATATGTTTACCACGTTTGTTTTCTCTTTTACATAATGGCCAGTAAATTATAATTTATTTACTTGCTGCAAAGATACATACCACACAATTAAAACAGTTTTCAATGATAATTAAGTCATAATATTGCCATATGTAAAATTCATTTATAGAAACAAAAAAAAAACTACAACATAAAATTGTTTTTTAAAGTTTTAATTTAAATAACAAAAAAAAAAAGACCCAAATAGAAAAAAAAATAAAAAATCTAAATCGAAAGCCGATAGACTCGATTTAATTTAAAAAAATACAAGCGCACGACTCTAACAGAAGAAGGGTGAGGGGGGAGAGGAGATCGAAAAGCGTTCAAGCGTACACTACAATTGATTTTCGCCTATTTGAACAGTACACGTCGAGAATCGCGAGAAAGTTTTGGCGAGTACACAGCTGTTTGTTCGAGCTTTTTACGCCACTCTACCTCTCTCTGTCTCTTGGGTACCACCCTCCTCCTCCTCCTCCCACCCCTCGTTTTTTTTTTTATTTTTCCATAAACCTTGTGGTCTATCTACGAGGAAGTTTAAATTGTTTTCAAAATACAAGACATCACAGCAGGTCGTTCTACTAGAAAAGGTTCGATAAAAAACAAAAAAAAAAGAGAATCGGCACTGAGTGATTTTTTTTTTTGCCTAAAAGTTTCATCAAAAACAAAAGTTTCAATTTTTTATGTAGAGTTGATGGAATGTACCGAGATGATTGAGCTAAAAATTTATTTTACAGATCTCATATTTTTTACTCGAGATATTCAATTTTGTTTCTATAAAGTTTCTTGTGAATTTACATAAGTAAAATATATTGCTATGCAGGTAAGATATTTAATTAAAAAAAATATCTTAAATAAGAGAAAATATTCTATTCTTACGAGTACATTATGCATATATACTTTTCATAATAAAACGAAATTTAAATTTATGACAAAAACTTTTAACACCTGGCTTATCATAAAATTAATTAAAGATAGTAGATACCAAAAAAGATAGAAACAATGTAACATTCTGTTATGATATATCGTACAATTATTCATTCTAATTCACTTATTAGATGGAAGAACTTTACTGGTACAGATATACTAACAATAAATTAACATTCATATGACTTTGAAGACGAGTTTTGCTATTAATTAACTTTTCTGGTAGCCCAATCTTCTACAAAATGCAATAAAATATTAGTAAATATAATTAAGTTGTCTCTATTCTCACAAGAGCTCATCCACCAAGTTTAAATGATGGCTTTTCCAAACCCCTTGACGTTTCTTACATACTTGCACTAGTCTGACCTAGTCCCAAAGTTATCCACTTCCTTGAATTCAACTTCACTTGAACGAAGGTCCGAAACTGGTAGTAAGGGTCAGAATCGATTGTTTTACCTTTACAATTTCGGATGTTTTTCAAATATTCACGCTTCCATTTGCATTTCGAAATGCGCGACAAAATAAGAATTGGACATAGAGAAATAGTAGTGGTACACTGTGTGAACTCGAAAAAACGAATAAGAGTAGCTTTTATGGTACTGTGTTCGCGGACAGTTGACCAAATCGACATTGGTTGGGAAATGGTTGTTCCGCAGAGCAACCTTTCACCACTACCCTTTTTCAATGTATCGTCGTTCCCTGTGGATTGGTATTTCGTTCAATTTCCCGTGGCTTTTATTTATCTATTTTTTTTATTTTTTTTTTTTTTTATTTTGTTGAATTGTCGAGAGAGGTATGACACGGGTTCCACACTGGCATTTTAACGTTCTCATGAGAGTTTTTTCTTCTTGACAGAATTGACTTTACGTTTTATATTGTGGGAATTGATTACTTTTATTTTTGGACATTTATTGAAATTTAACGACAGTTTTCTATATTGTGTTTTTTTAAATTCTATTTTTATAAATTTATATGTTAGGTATGTAATATACTGTAATTTATTTGATAAATATAAAAAATTTATAAATTCAAGAATAAAGTGAATTTCAAAAATAAAAAAAAAATTTTACACCTGCCTGGAATTATAATTTCTTTTAATGAGCACATTACCATTTCTTTTCATATACTTCCGATCAGTTAAAGAAAAAATTCTTACTTGGGTCGTATCAGATGTACTAAGAGCTGAAAGTTTTTCAACGTTAATGAATTCTTTCCACAGCATCTAGCTATTAAATCTTAAGTTTCTTGAGTTCCTTGTATTAAATTTAAAAAAAGAAAGAAAGAAATGTGGAAATGAGAAAGCATGAAAAGAATATTTTGTTAAAATGATGATTAGTCAGATAAAATTTTTATTTACAAAAAAAAAAAAAATATAAAACAGAATTTAATATAATGTCATAAAAAGAAAATATGATAGTCATAAAAAACTATTTCAATCATCATTTAACAAAATGTATCATTAAGTAAAAAAAAAAAAATAAATAAAAAAAACTTGAAGCTAAATTTGTATTTTAAATTACGTATTCAAAATTAAGAGCTTGAAAATTACCTAGACTGAAGCATTAGCAATTAATCGTCTATTATCTTAAAGTACTACAGTAAAAAATTTGTAAATATATCCATAGATTCAAGTAAATTGCCACATAAGTCTTAATAAACAAGTCTACTGCAGCAGTCTCTGATAAAAAAAAAGCACGTAAAGCAGCCACCATTAAACAGATGAAAGGACATAGTGTATATGTACCTTACTTGCTGAAAATTTTTCACGCGAAACAATAGCGCCATTATGCCGAGCAAGAAGTTCAAAGTGCCGTAATGAAAGCTGGAAAGGATGAGGGAAGAGGGTCGAGAGAGAAAGGTAGCAAAATAAAAAGAAAAAAAAACACACAGCTTTGCCATACCCTCTATTTCTTTCTGTGTTTGTGAAACGACGTCGAGTTTCATTATCAGACCCTTTAGCTGCACTGTCGGTGAAACAAACGTAAAAAATAGAAGATACGTAGATATTTATCGTTTGTTTAAATGTGACGATTCTTTGTAAATGTTCATTAGCTATTTAGGTTAAATTGTATTGTTGAAAGGATAAAGTAGTATATTTTATTTGCTCAAATTTTAAATTTAGATGTTTATTAAAATTAAGGATTGAAATTGCTCTTTTAATATCCAGTTATAATGAGTAATTTTTAATAAATGAATTATTACTTTAAAAATGCAAAAAAGTATAAAAAAAATTTATAGTTGGATTAAGATTAATAAATAAAATGAATCATCTTTTACTTAACTCTTTATTACACTTTTATTGCATTCTATTATTAATTTTTACTTTTTTTCAAATATTTAACATATCTTTATATACAAAATTTAATTCAAAGATAAAAAAAAATTAAAATACTAAAAAAAACTTCTTAAATTTCCAGCAATTTTTCACTGCTTCAAATTATCATTCAAAAATTTTTTTTACTAAACTTCATTTAAATTCAGAATAAAATCTTTTTTAATCAAGGCAAAAATGTGAACTAAAAATACAGACAGAAGAAAAAATATCGTGATTTCGGTCAAGATTCTCACCAAAAAAGACAAAAAAATTGCTTTGTTATGAAAAGAGAAGTTAAAAAAAAAAGGGTCTGGGATTAGTTCAAGCCAAACGAACATATCTAAAAATTTACATAACCTACCACTCACACTTCACTTCCCAACTAAAAAATGTATAATAGCAACAACATCAACTCGTCACCTTTATCTTTGTACCACAAAGTCAAACCACAACAGTAACACAAAATAATCTACTTAAATTAAACTATATAAAAATCCAAGAATTCAAAGACGATGTAAAATTAAAAAAGGTAACAAGGAATGAAAGAAGGGCGACAAACAATGGTAAAAACAAGGAGAACGATATGCCAAGAGTAGTAGTAGTAGTATGCGCGGGCTCGAACGGTAATTAACCATCTCCAGAAGAAAAATAAAAGCTGAGTAGAAGAGAGAGAGAGAAAGAGTCGCGCAATGGATCCAGGGTTAGAATAAAAAAAAATATATAGAATAGAGAGAGAGAGAGTAGAGATGAGGGTCGAGTGCGAGGAGGCGAGAGGAAATAAAAGAAAAAAAGCCAGCGGGCAAAAATGAAGGGTGAGGAGGAGACGAGAAGGAGAGACGCGTCAGGAGGTTGCTCTGGGAGGCCGACGAATGAAGAGCGACATGAGCCTCCTCTTTCCCGCTTGTGCGCGAGCCGTGCCTAATCTGGATCTTGGCCCGCGGGCGTTACAAGTATATGAATGCATATAAGAGCTGGCACACGCGGTCGCATCGTCGTCGTCGTCGTCGTCGTCTTCGTCGACCTATAGTGAAGCCCCTTTTTTTTTTAATTTTTTTTTTTTTCTACTACCTCGATATATGCTGAGGATCGTTTCGTCTTTTTCTCTCTTCTGCTCATTTACTTTCTCACTTCTTCTTTTTTTTTTCTTCTGATGTTCATCTTACCTTTCTTTTTTTTTTCTTCTGGATACTGTTAGTTTCAATGCTTGCGTTATAAATACATAGAAGGTCTTTTTCTTTTTCTTTCTTTTTTTTATTCTTGAGAAGGAAATAAGTTCGTGTACGTAAATCTGTATGTTTGACGAAGCTTTTTTTTTTATTTTCTGAACTAGATCTTAGTTAAAAGTGCACGATTGATTTGGTTATACAAAAGAAAAGTGTTATTGCACGTGATTAGTCTTAAATTTTGATGAAATTCAAGGTGTTCTAAGACAATTGAATTAGATAAGTACACTTGATCATCATTTTTAGATGTTTAAAATTGTTCAATGTTATACGTGTTACGTAATTATTTTTATAACTCAAAATATTATGTTCTGTATTAATTAAAAAAAAAATTTTATTTGCTATAATAATTATAACTGATATCAGCAATTAGATTTTTAATTTGAAAAAAAGACGAATGTACACGTCTGAGCACACACAGATTTTTCTACTTAATATGCAAATCACGTTTTAAGATAAAATTTTAATTAATCTTTACGAGAACTTGCGTTGCTTGCACATCCTATATATTATTATCATTATTTTAAATTTTGTTTTCCCAAGCAGTAGCAGAGCAGCATCGGCTTTATCGCGTTTAAAAAACATTTTTCTTTTTGTTGTTGTTCTATTCTGATAATATCTTAAGATCTTGCTATAAATCATGAATTTACGAGTTATACAAACATACACATACTAAAGGAAAAATTCTTTTATATATATTTTCTCTCTCTTATTTTCATTCTCTCGTAATATTTACTTGGGTAAGAATGAAAAGAAATCGTCATGATTCCTCTTAGAAGGTTGACCTTATTTCGAATGAAATCGGAGGTAGAGATGGAAGGAAGAAAAAAGGAAAGACTTCGAGAAGTATTAGGGTCGAAAGGATTGATTTAAAGTGCTCTTGAGACGAGCGGTGAAATAAAAAAAAAAAAAAGTTATGCAAGGCTATTTCTACAGCGGCGTGTGATACGTGATAAGTTTACAGTAGTCTTTTCCTAAGCTTTTTCAAATTAAAACTGTAAAGAGTTTTTAGAAGTTTAACATTTTCGAATTTACTGTAAAAAAAAAAGAAAAGTGCAATTTTATTTTGTTGATAAGAAGGAAAAAATTAAATTAAAAAAAAAAACTTAGAAATTAAAAATGATCTTCTTTTATAAAAAAACTCATTGAAAAATATTTACTTTTTTAATCGTTTAATCAAAATACTAGTATATAGGTACCCCTATTAATCTGAAAAGAGCTTGCAGTAAATAAAATAAATTACTAAGCTATACGATAAGCAGAAATTATGTATTCAAAAATACACAATTTTCATTTTCTAAAATGCCGCATAAACACAAGTATTTCACGTTATTTGCCAGGCATTCAATACTTTCAAGTTGTTTAAATCGCCTGCATCAGCAGATATCCGAAAGAGAACTATCCGTAAGCGCATATATTTTCGCTCTCACTTTCTCTATCTTTTGTAAAATCTGACCATCGACTACGCGTTATGGCAAACACTTGTTATTTTGTGGATAAACAGAATTTTTCCGTCCTCAATATTTGTATAGATAGGCCTTGAGCTTGCGAGATTGTGTTATAGAGGAAATTAATTAAGATATTTTGTTGGATTTCATCGATTGGTAACCAATAAAAAAAAATAATACAAAAAAAAAAATTTTTTGTATTTGATAGTGCAAATTATTTTGGTGGAATATATTGCAGCAAACCATACGGTAGAATTTTGCAATTTCCCGCATAAGAGCTAAATCTCTCTTGGTAAATATAAAAATTCCTGGTATGCAAGCTCTTTCAAAAAGCTCTTTGTGTCGCAGCCTCGTAAAACGCGTCACGAGCTTTAAATATACACAGTGATTTTAGCTTTTGGTGCAGTAGTACTGACTCTTTTTTTTTTACTGTTGTCATACGCTTCATTTTTTTTTTCTTTTTTTTACAAGCCCCTATAACTTGTGTTAAATAGTAAGGCCGATGGTAAAGAGTCAAAGAGAAAGAAAATCTGACTATTTTTTCGTGTTTAATTAATGGTTTCGAGAAAATTTAGGAATTTTTTTTTTCAGGTGTATAGAATTATTAAAAAAAGTATATGATAGTGAAAGGAAATAATTATTTAAAAAATAAAGTATCTATAAGTATTTCTTTAAAAAAATTTTCATCTTTTATAAGATTATTAAATAATTCTTTTTTTTTATAATCTTCAGGTGTAGTGCAAGGACTGAGTTGCTACAAATGTGGACAATACAACGACGGCGTTGGAAGCATCACGCCTTGTATCAACTACACAGCCATACAACTACAGGAATGTCCTAAAACATCTGAATACTGTATTGTAAGTTATAAAATATTATTTATTATTTTAATTTTTCAACAATAACAAATAAAAAGTACATTCTTATAAGAACATAAAAAGATATATTTAAAAACATTTTACAACTGTAAAATACTCAAAATATATACACATGATGCTTTTAAAAGATGAACGCTCGTCATTTTAATCGCTGGTCTCAACGTGACATGAGAAAATCTCTCTTGAAAAAAAAACAAAAAAAAAAGAACTGCACGTCGAACGAAATCCGGTTTATCCGGATACCGTTCGCGGCACGTACCGGCTGCCATACGCGACCACGCAAGCGTATAGCTCGCCAAAAATTGGCTCTTCCAGCCCACCGAACTCCCGACTCGATTTAATCCCGACGCGTTTATCCTCGCTTTACTCACAGCTATACTACACATCGAATGCAATACTTGCTGGATTTTTACATTTTTTTTTTTGGAGGGAGAGGAGGTGAAAATTGAAAGAGTTTTTGTAATGAGTAAATGAGGATGTGAAAAGTTTGAGGAGACTGGACGAATTGTTATGATAAGGATCAGAGAAGTAAGTTTGAATGTACGTTTTTTTTTCCATACTTGAATTGAAACATGTAATTGCTGGAAAATAATTTTGAGACAACTTGTTGCTTTTTTTTTTTTAATCAAACCTTTTATACTTAAGTTTACAAAAATTAACACTCATATTCGTTATATTCTAAAACCACTAAAACAAAATAATTTTATTTTAAAAAAGTAAGTACCGTTTCAAAACACTTGGAAAAAATATTTTTTTTATTCACATATTAAAATCCGTTAAATCTTTCAAACTTATATGAATACTTTCCAAAAGTGCAGCTATAAAAACATTTTTCGAAATTGATACTTTATAGCTCGTTTATAAAAAATTCATATTTTCAAAAGTAATATCGAAAAAACATTCATTTCTTATTTACTTCTTAATAAACTTATTTCAAAATAATTCAAAAACAACTTGCAATATTTTCAAACAAAACATTCAAAAAATTTCGTAAGTAAAACATTGTAAAACTTTTAGGAAATCAACTACTTTAATATTTAACAAAAAATTCAAAAAAAACATATTCACTTACAGAAAAATTGTAACATAATATAAAAAATCATTTTTTAAATATTCTTAAATAAAAAAAGCTCACAAAGTAAAAATACACAAAAAAGCAAAAAACAAAAATTTTCAAAGAGAGATTACCGTTACTGCCAGCCCGCATTTTCCGGTACGTCAAAATACCCGAAACACATCATACCCAAACTCTTTCTCTAGTAGATATTCTCTCAAGTCTTTTCGTACAGCTATCAAAAGCCAAGACTTAACTTGGTCGACTGCCAGGTCCGTTTTCCCATTTCGCACGGTTCTTTTCCTCCTCTTACTTCCTCTCTTTCTCTTACTTCGATCACTGCCGAAGGCATTAAAGACAAATGATTCCCCATTCCAAATAGACCCTCGACATTATATTTTTTTTTCAGCAAAAGCCAAAACGTGAGCTTAAGCGTATAAGAACTTGAAAAAAAAAAAATTAAGAGGGTATCGAGAGCGGAAAAGAAATCGATAACAATCGAATTGCTATAGTAGTATATATTTGAGGAATAGGTTTTTTTTTAAAAAAAAAGAGAGAGAAAAACAAATATATAACAGTGAAAACAACTATATACATTCCTTGGCATTTTAACCGTCAGCTTTTCCATTTCGCATAGTTTTATATATACATAGTTCGAAAGCCAACCAATCTAAAGCTTAAGAAAAAATTTCGTCGACGTTGTCGTCGTAGTAGTTTCTTGGGTGAAATGAAAGAAAATAAAAAAAAGATGAAGCTTTATATTTTCGCGTATTCGGGATATATATAAGTGTTGAGAGGTAAAGTGTGCAATGGTGGTTGACTTTCTGATGCCGAGAGAGAGAGAGAGAGAGAGAGAGAGAGAGAGAGAGAGACATGAATTCTCTAGGGAGACTTTTAACGAACGACCCTATTTACGTCCCTTGAATCTGTACTACTGTTTCGCATCTTTTCGTTTGCCTTTTTTTGTATCTTGTTCTCGTTCTTGAGTTTTCAATGTTTTCATAGAAATATACTGAAATTTTTTTGCTTTCTAATATACGGATTAAAATTGCGCTTAGAAAAATATTTAAAATTTGATAATTAAAAGCTATAACAAAGCATCGAAAATAAAACCTTAAATAAGAATATATGTATTTGTATGTCTGATAATAATAAAAAAATACATTTTCGATATAGTCGAAAATGAATCAAAAATCAAAACATGGAGTCCATATAATAAATAATATCAAAATTCATTTTCGGTATAGTCAAAAATGAATCTAAAATGAAAACATGGAGTACATATAGTACATCATAAAAAAATTCATTTATGACAGCATCGAAAATAAATCTTAAATAAAATTATGTGTATTTTCTATGTCTGATAATAATAAAAAAAAACATTTTCGATATAGTCGAAAATGAATCAAAAATCGAAACATGATAATAAATGATAAAAAAATTTATTTTCGATAAAGTCAAAAATGTATCTAAAAACAAAACATGGAGTCCATATAATATATAATAAAAAAATTCATTTTTGACAGCATCGAAAATGAATCTCAAATGAGAATATATATATTTGTATATCTGATAATAATAAAAAAATACATTTTCGATATAGTCGAAAATGAATCAAAAATTGAAACATGATAATAAATGATAAAGAAAATTCATTTTCGATATAGTCGAAAATGAATCAAAAATCAAAGCATGATAGTAAATAAAAAAAAAAATCATTTTCGACAGCATCGAAAATGAAACCTTAAATAAGAGTATATGTATTTGTATGTCTGATAATAATAAAAAAATACATTTTCGATATAGTCGAAAATGAATCAAAAATCGAAACATGATAATAAATGGTAAAAAATTCATTTTCGACAGCATCGAAAATAAAACCTTTAATAAGTATATATATGTATTTGTATGTCTGATAATACTAAAAAAATACATTTTCGATATAGTCGAAAATGAATCAAAAATCAAAGCATGATAATAAATGATAAAAAAATTCATTTTCGATATAGTCGAAAATGAAT
>JAPYZE010001369.1:0-23260 GCA_030522805.1 Leptomastidea abnormis | reverse complement strand
TGTAAACCGTGCGCAAAAGAAAAACGTGCGGGAAAGTACCTTTTTGCGCACCGCTAAACGTGCGCAAAAGTGAATTTTGCGCACGAAATTGCAAAAAAAGTATTTATTTTATATTCTATACTTAATTATCGAAATCCCCGTGAAAGTGTTAAAATACGTAGAGTACATTAGATTCATAAAAGTCTCTATATGAAGGTGTGTATAATAACGGAAAAGAAAGGCGGCAGTTTTTACGATATATATGTGTATATCCTGGCGATAATCAAAGGAGTATTACGAAATTAACGTAATATGTAAGTCAGTCGATTATGATGTAAATATAATACCAAAGTAATACACTACTTTACGTAATTCATATAATATACCTATACATATTATACTCGCGCGCAATGCAGCCTCGCCGCGAAACAACGTCTCTTTCTCCCTTTCGCGTCTTCATTCGCGACGACCCATATACACCTATACCAAGAGTACCAAGAGTACCAAGCAAACCTCATAATAACGCGCTTTCCCCGCAAATCATTCAGCTCTTATCACATCACACAAATGCTTATATCAACGTCATTTCTCATTATAAGCACACATACACATCCGAGAGTAATGAACCCCTATATAACGAATCATCTCCAAATCCTTTAATTCTAGTATAGCATAATTGAGAAAAAGAAACAAAGAATTATATTGGGGTGCATACAGATATATAGCGCTTAGATGGATATATATAGTTGTATTATAAGAGATGGTAGTGTAGCGGTCTCTCTTTCTCCTATACCCACAACCCTCTCTTCCGCGTAGAAAGTGATAGTTGCAAGCAAGGCGCATATTCATACCCCCGCCACCACTACACGCGATTCTATTGCGTACATATACTTGTACCTACGACTCGCTAACCCCTTCCCTCTGCATAAATATACACGCATGTGTGTGTGTGCGTGTGCGTGTGCAGTGCATTCACGTGCATGCACGTGTCGGTGATCGGTTGTTATTACGTGTACCGATCGCGTAACACTTTAACGGCCTGCTAATATATATGTATATATGTATACATACATTTGTATTGGAGGGCTCGCGGATTTTGGGCTTCCCCCCCTACTGCTCCCCTTTCCACGTGTGTGTATCCGTTTGTGTGTCGCTCTCTCTCTCTCTCTGTGTGCCCCAGTTTCTCTCTTTCTGATTTTATTTCGGCGATTACGTGGTCCCCCATATATTATGCCGATTACGTCCTACTATATGTATACATGTCGATTTTTGATCCATCAAACCGCGTTATAGTTTTTGCTTTTGGCATTTTTTTTTTTTTTTCAAGTTACGAGGTTTTCAGTGTAGGTATAAGCGACAATGCCAAACGTCTATCTAAATGGAGTATGCTGTAAGAGGTTTTGCCGAACTCGCGTAATACCTTTAAGACTCACGGGGGGATTGAAAATGACTACTATTCTTTCCTGCGGCACCAAAATTATACCTATCATTATGCAATATTCCAAGAGAATAATATCATCGCCAAGCTAATTTTCTATCAACTGTCACTCAAACTTGTTTTAATAGGTATAAACAGAGAAAAAAGAAGAAAATAACAAATGAAAGCCAACCAACTACTGGTAGCAGCTTTATATTTATGAAAGTACGACGTATTGTCATCGTCGTCGAGCAAATTATAAAGGAAGGACAAATTTTACAACAGCCTGACGTAGTACAACCGATCGATCGATTAACTAACCGATCAACCGATCGATGAACCGATGAATTTATTTTTTTTTTATTTCAAGCATTGAAATGAATGAAACGCATCAAAGCCGAGGTGAGTAAAAAAGAAGAACGACGATGATTCAAGGTGATTCGCAAAGTGCAAAGGTACACAATGAATTCACTTGCGTGAAGTGCGTATGGAATGCTTAAAGATATACAAAGTGGGTAAACAAGCGATGTAAACTTTTTTTAAGAGCGTGCGATCTCTCACGGGCCCCAAGATTTTTTTTTTTTTTCAAAGCCATATATAAGAGTATTAACATATTATATTCGATATTACCCAATGCGCGCATAAAAATTCAAACGTCTCGACGAGCCGTTCCAAATATACATATATATTCAAATTTTATAATATTAAACCGTGTCCGTCTAGCCATGCTATTAAGAAAATCCGATACACGCAGCAACCCGAAATCCGACGAAAGAACGATCAACTTTAGAGGCTCGTAATTCTTATGTGTGTTCAAGGGTAAGCCGGAAATATGATGACATTCTCTATCTCACGAGGTGCGAGGACCAAGACAACGCGCATTCATCTCGCTCGCTGAGTAAATATTGAACGTATTATATATACCTACGCGTCGCGCGAGGACAAACTACCTATGGTTTAAAAGAGAGAAGTCGCGAGGAGTGTCTTTATAATACACTTGATGGTGTTGGTACGCACAAGGTCGCCAAGTTCGGCAATGCGATCATCGATGTCTCTCTTGGTATTGTATACTGCCCGATTTCCGTTGTTCCATACAGCTTGAAAATGTTTCGCTTGAATTTAAATTTGGATAATAGCTAGTAAAACAATGCGATCGCGATTTTCTTGTTTATAAATTGCAAATTCTTATGGGAAAATGGCACAATGGTACGATTGGATTTTCGCAACAAGTATTTTTAAATGTTTTATTATGTGTGAAGGCGCGTAAAAAGTTAAAGGGTTGTTTTATAAGTAATTATACACAAATGATGTCTTAATGTTGATGATTATTTTAATGAAATTAGATTAAATTTTATTTTGATAAGGGTGAAAAGTTGATAAGCGGTGAGTAAAATTAATTAATTGATGTTAATGAATTATTATGATTTGAAATTAAAATTATAAAGACAATTAGTTTAAATAATCAAGTGCATTAGAAACAGATAAATTGATGGAACGAATTAATTAAAAATGTTTATAAAAATTCACTGAATTGCATTAAAGTAAAATATAAAAAATGCAAGAGTAGAACAAAGAAGTTGGTAGGACACGTACAACAACATGAAAAGCGAAAAAGCTAAGAGGATGCAAGAGGTGGATAAGTGCAGTTGCAAGCAAGGGTTTTGTGGTTGATTATTATATAGATATACCTGTGTGTGCGTGTGTTCAAATGAATATGTGTTGTTTATGTGTGTTTACGTGCAAGTATGAGCGTAACAAGACATACCACAAGAGAGTAAGGTATAGTATGTATCCGCACTGCGCACTTGGAAGCAACTGCCCCCTTACCGGTTCTCCAAGCAGTCTTTTATAATTTCTGTTCGCCAGCCCGTCCGCCCGGCCGATCTTGTTGTGTATATATGCGAGTAGGTATATAGGTAGGTATATACTCCTCTCCCTCTCACTCTCGCTTTCTTACTTGCTGTTGCTGCTGCTGTCTGTCTCTACTGTTTCTCCCCGTCTCTCTGCATCACCGCCTCTCTCTACCTCTGGCAATTCTCGATCCCCAGCCCACACCGTAGAAGCCGCCGCCGCCGCCGTTGCTACTACCACCACCGCTGATGTATATACTGACATCAGTCGCTGCTGCTGTTGAGCTCCTCTTTACTGGAGAATTCCCCGCTTCTTCGTTTATTCGCTTGTGGGTCCCTATCGTTTGCTTAACTTACTTGTCTGCCCATCGGTCGTGCTTGATACTGCATGGAATGCTTTTGATGCTTCACGGACAACCACCCACCACTATCTTTTCTTCTCCCGATAATCGGTCCCCCACCTTTTGATATACCACAAATGTCTATTTTAAATGTCTAACTTTATTTTTTTCTTTCTTTCGTTCTTTCTCTTTTTTTTTTTTTTTTTTAAAAACTTGAAATGCCAGAATTTTTTTGCTCAATCTAAATGATCATTTTTACAAAACATTTTTGTGAAAGTTTATTTTAAGCCAACATTTGAGATTTATAATTTTTTCTTAACGCAGGTAACGTGTGTCTATTAATCTAAATCAATATCGCCTGATTAGAAAAAACAAAACGAATCATTAGCAGATATAATTTTATTTGCATTTAAACACGAAAATCGAGAAATTTCAATATAAAATTTTAGCTTGAAGTTATTTTGATAAATTTAATTACATTTAAAAAAATGATTCCGCATTGCAAAGGAAAAAACACTTATAAGTTGGGGAAAAGTTATTTTTTTTTTTTAACAGAACGTGCACATTAATTTTTATACCTGCGCGTGCTGCATCCACTACGGTCAGTGAGTTTGTTATACATCGTATAATGAACAAAAGTTTCATGATGTAATTGATGAGTTAAAAGTAAAAAGCGAGTATATATTGAATAAAAAAAAAAACACTTAATCAAGTAAGTTGAAACGATTTTCGTTTCTTTCGCGGAAATACTATCGCCGATTTTCCATCTGAAAGCTAATCTATAATATACTTTCCAGCATCGGTAATCGGAAGACTATATCCATGTAAGATATACATTGTCTATTTTATGTACACTTAAAACAAATGTAAACATTATGTAAGAATCCTATTAAAGATATAATCCATACCGATATCATCAATGTATACACCAATCCGTCATAATTCATTTACGCATTTTGAAGTTGCTCAACTTTTACCAAATACATAATACTATTTTTTTTTATATTTTTTCGCGATATTCTCTGCAATCAATATTATTTAAAAAAGAATAATAATAATCGGCTTAAAATTTGTTTATCAGTAAATAAGACTTGCTAAAGACCTACTTCATATTTATTAGTAACTACCAAAATAGCAATAAAATTTTTATTTTGGACAAAAATTAAAAAAATACCGAAAATCTACCAATGTATTAAATAAATAAATTTTTATAAGCTATTATAGATAATAGCACGATAAATTGCTAGTTTATAAATAAGGCCAAGTCAGCGCATCAATTTTAGCCACAATTAGTCAGATGATCTTTTAATAAAAAAAAAAAATGCTAAATGTTACAAAGCGAAGTAAACATATTGACTGCGCACTTTACACGCAAAACTCCCTAATTATTCAAATTTATAACGGAACCTATCCAACTTGGACTTTCAAGCATGAATCTCAAAATCTAAGCAATTTGCCAAGTGCAACAGCCGAGCGCGCATTCAAGGCTCTGGAATTAAAAATAAAAAAAAAATTAAATAAATCTCTTAACATTGAATCGATCAAGTCTAGCCACGTGCGTGTGAGCGTCTTGTTATACGAGTGACTGCGATAGGTATTACTTGATGAGAGGACACAAACACACACGCGCGAACGAGCGAACGACCGTATCTCATCTGTATTACAAGCTTTCGGATATCTATACCTATACTTACACGACGTTTGGCCCGCGGAATTCGACCTCAACTACATTTGAATATACTCCGTAGAGTGTGCGTATGTGTGATGTGGCGTTTATTGAGAAACACTTTCCAAGTGCATATCCTTGAAGACGGCTACCGACACGTTCGGATTTTTATGCGAGCACAGGCACAAGTGACAACCTCGGAAATAACGAGAGGAAAGGCTTCGTTTCTCTCGATTTTTTTTCTTTTTATTAAATAAAAAAATAAGGTATTCTATATTAAAAAAAAAATTGTTTAATTATATAAGCCCACCCTTGACGCTCCTTTTAATGTTTCCAATAATTTTGGAATCCCATCCGCTATTTCATCATCGATTTATTTTTAATAAATGTAGATTAGAGATGAATTCTATGAAAAATAGTTATTTTTAAATATTAAATGGCAATGCCTCATTAAAATAAAATGTTTATTATAGCATCACGTGGACTTAACTTAATATTGAGCTTTTGAAAAATTATAATACGTGCATATATGTATAAAAATAATCGATAATGTATTGTATAAAAATGGGACGGAAAAAATGTGGGTTAGTAAGTAATATATAAATTTTTGTAAAAATAAGACTTTATTCGCAGTTGTAATCGTTACAAAATCGCACATAAGATCACGATATACGCATATTTATAAATATATATGTATATATACACAGAACAGCTGAAATTTGCAGCGTTAGTAGGTGCTGGAAAGGCATTTGGCCGGAAAAATTAGATAACAAATGACGTCACAGCTGAAAATGTATATAAGCCGGGGAGATAGCACTTTTACTTTTTTATGACAAAAGCCCGACACTCGAGCAGCACTCGCAAATCTACCGATGCATGTCGGCGAAAAAAGAAGGCATAAAATATAAAAAAATAAAAAAAAAGGTTTACATATAAAAATCAGCGGTGGTGGTGGTGGTGCCGAGGCGAACGAGTGCGGCGGCCCATTAGATATATCTTACGAGGTTTCTTTTTAATCTTTGCATAACGAACGTAATAGCCGTAACAAAATATGGACTTTCTTGCCTATATATTGCGCCCCTCTTCCTCTCTCCCTCTTTTTCAACCACTCTGGTCTTTCTATCATTTCTCATTTTTCTTTTGTGTTAGAAATAACACGTTGCCGCGGGCTCGTTACTCCCCGGCCACGCAACGGCGTTCACCACTACAGCTGACTTTTTTCGTAATCCCAGATTACCACCGAGTCGAAACGTAATTATGATTGACTATTTGTCAGTATACATATATAAAGAAGCCCGACTCCACTTAATGCGCTCTAATAACGAGTGCTGCTCTAATGTATAATAAATATATACATGCACGAGAGGGACGCTGCAATGAACGACTGCAGTATAGTAATTTTCTGATTTTCTGTCGCATCGACTATGATCTTATGGCACCTGAATAATTATTGATCTTACTATTAAACAGCCATTAATTAAGTTCTGCTATCAAATATACTTGAGATAATCGTTTAATTTTGTTTAAAATTAAACGTAGCATAATTAAAAATAATTATAGATTTTTTTAAATAAAATGAAAAAAATATAAACTCAAACGTAATAAATAAAAATTGAAATGATTGATTATAAACCCATAGTTTGTGGTCGACTTTATAATTCGAAAAATTTGTCGAATACGTCGCTTACGTCAATGAGTCGTTACTCTTTCACGTGCATAGTAACAAACTAGTTTTTGTTTGAATCATAAAGAAAAACATAATTATCATAATAATTCTCCAAAAAACAAAATGATATTTGTAAAATGCTTTAAAAGATTTTGCTCGAGTTTTCTTACTTTACCGCAATTACATATAACTGATCTTTTACAGCACCTATTCTAAGTATAAATTTATCATTTTTTTTTAAATAAAAAATTTTGCATTCGTTTTATTTCTCTCCAATGGCACAATTTTCTACTACAACGTGTACTTTCATAAAGCACCAGTCTTTTTTTTCATCATCATTTATTTGTTGAATGTTGAATTTCAAAGTTCAGACTTTTTAACAACACTTTTGGTAACCTGGACTTTTGCATAAGCGCCTTTACATCCACTGTTTGATTTCAATAAATCATGTTTTATATTATTTAAAACATCATCAGATAATTCAATTTGAGTATAATCTGCTAAATCTGTTATACACTTTGTCAAAGCTTCATCGCTTAAAGGAATGTAACTTATCACATTTGGCTTAAAATTTGCCACCTTAAATTTACTTTCAATCACAGATGAAAATCTGTTCAAGTCTGCGACTTTATTTAAATTGTGATCAATTTCTTCAGGATTAAAAATTGCCAGTATAATTATACAGTACTTTTTTGCGCGTTCTTTCAATATACTTGAAAATCTTACAACATCTATTATATCATCATACTTCAAATTATCTAATCTAATAACATTGCACTTACATATTGATAATGATGAGTAAGCTTGAACTTCTTTATTGAATAAAGGAGGAAAAATATCTATAATATTATTGGTCTCTTTTAAATTATTTCTAATAATTTCAGAAGTGTAAGATTTTCCAACCCCAGTACCACCAATAAATATTAAAATATCAAACCCGATTTGATTATTTTTCCTTTTGAAAAATTTAATAAGATTATTTATAGCATCATCTTGACCATAAATAAATTTTTTTAGCTCTTCTGGGACTTTTTGAAATTTAAATTGTGGATCACAGAATTTATCTAATAAATTTACTTTTAGAATAGTCCCAAAACAAAAAACAGTCGCTAGAAGTAGTACTATAAAACAAGTCACGTAAAATAAGTACATTCTTTTTGGTTTTTTAGGTTTGAAATCTACTTCCATAAGAGCTTTCAGTCTTTTTTTCAATTCAGATGTGTTATACTTTTGATCTTTGTTACTCTTAGAGTTGCAAATTTCGTTAAAATCATGGCTTGTTGTATTATTTGTACTAAAAGTTTCATCTTTCTTTGTTTTAAAAATATCATTTTCATTTTTAAAAATACTATCATCAAAGGATGTGGCACTTTGAATAGAATTTAATCTGCTAAATTTAAAAGCAGGTTTACTCGAAAAATTATCAGCAGATAAATCATGATTATTTACAGATGATTTTTTTGATCTATCAACAATAAATTTTGGTGGTGCTAAAATACTATTGTAATTTTTCTGACCTTTTTTTACCAAAGAAAGATGTTCAATAGGAAATGTTAAGTCATCATGTACATTAGGAAGATTACTGCTTTCATTTGTCCGGCTTCCATTGTCTAATTTTACTTCTTGTGATACAATTGACAAATTACTGCAAATATAAAAAAGAAAAATTCAATAAATATAATTAAGCGATATAATTAAATAATGAAAAAAAAAAGATCAATACCTTTTACTCGTTTGTTTATCAAAAGTTTCTTCAGAACTGTTCTGTTTGACAACATTGTCATGTTGTGAAAAGTATTGCTCTTGAATTACGCATTTTTTCGAACTTGATAATTCAGAAAAACTGGATGCTCTTATAATTTTAGTATTTACAGCCATAGGCTTGTTGAACGAAAAGTATTTATTCATCACATTGGAAAATAAAAACTTCTGAAACAATAACAAAAATAAAAACATTACTGTAAACATAACCTTTTTGTATTACAACAAAAGTATTTTTATTTAATTTTTTTTTTTCAAATTAATTGGCTTATATTTTGATATTTTTTTAATACCATTTACATAAATCTATTATTTATGTAAGGATACTTACTTAAAGAAATAAAAATAAAAACAGTAATTTTGACGTCGACTGTTTCAAGCTGACTGCGTCATATATATACCTATATGTTTTACTGACCCGGGTCTATTCTATAGAATACACAAAAACTTTGATTTTAGATATCGCGGTAATAATAATATTTTATTTTTACGAAGCTAAACCTGCTAAACTACTTTTTAGGCAAAAAATAATGGTTAATATTTTTTAAAAACTATGAATTGGCAAAGTTTACAAATTTTAAACAAAGGAAGATATTCTACTATTTACTATAATAAATAGTTTTTTAGTAATTATTTAACAATTAAAAATATTTTTCTAAAAAATATATAATTTTTTTCAATTATATTTTTCATCATGTAGAAATTTAAAATCTAACAAGAATAATAAAAATTGTCAGTATAAATCATAATTTTTTTTCTAATAATCCATTTTTTAAATTATCTTCGAATTTAGCGCGACGTAACGGTTAAGACGGCATATAATAGTGGCAACTCGGCAGCGGCAGGTTTAGACGTGCTTATCACTTAACTGTTTTTTTACAACTTTTGTTTTGTTTTTTTCTAAAACTATATTTAAATGTGAGTTGTAATCTTGTAATGTTTGCTAATTCTACGATTATGTTTTGTGATCTAGTGAAAGTGCGATTTTGTGAGTGCAGATATGTAAATAATGATAGAATTAACAACATCAGCGTATACACAAAGATTATCATCGATCACCCTCGTATACATCGATCAACGAAATGTAAGTATTTTTTATTTTCATTTTTTATATGTCTATCAATGTTTTAAAATCTTATGTTAGTGTAAACAATGAAAATTTTTTGCCTGCGTTTATTCAGACTATAACCCGAATTGTTTAAGTAGTTCAAATCAGAGCAACCGTATGCATTTCTCCCTTGCTTATAAAATTATTAAAATATGTCTTGATTAGACAAACACCTATAATTTATAAAGATTATAAAGGTATTTGAATTTTACTAATTGATTTAGTACATATACGTAAAATTGAATTCGGCGGTATAATAAAACCATAACCTTACTTCAAGCGTATCCAACGTAAACTAGCGAAAATTAAAACAGATAAAATTTTTGTAAGGTTTGCTGCCATGACTCATGTTTATTTGGCTCCGAAACTCGGCCGTTAGTCTGACGATTCAAACAAATCGTAAACAAAGAGGTGTTTTATATTCTTGGCGTTTTTTAACAAACCAAAGATTCATGCTTGTTGTGCGTGTTAGTGGTAAATCTTTAGTTTTTAAGCAACATGCAAAATGACGGTTTTGGATCCTACGAGGAAGTTGAACCAAGGAGTATGCCAAAACAGGCATCAAATTTTGACGTAATTATAATTTTTATTAACAATTATGTTTTAAATAATTGTGTTTTTACATTGTAATTATTATTCTAATTGTATTTTTAGTCCAGACCCTTTCCAATGGTCCCAGAAGTATCTTTAATTATGGAAAAACCTCGTGAACCTCCCAAACAAATGAGTAATTCTCTAGCTAACACAGTATCTGAATTAAAACCACCTACTCGAGATGCATCTTATCAAACAAGCGAGTCATATGCAACTTGGAAGGAAAAACAATTTCCACAACATTTGTCTAAAGTTGTTTCAAACCTTCCAAACCCTATTTTTTCTTCCACACAAAATGCTAGTAATTTACAAAACACTCATAGCATAAGATATTCGTCAAGACAATTCAACAATCAAGACAATGCAGATCATAAGGATTATAATTGTAGAAGTTATAGTCCAGACACTGAATTACCAAGGAAAAATATTATTTCAAAAACTTCCTCAACAATGGAAAATGTTAATCAGTATGTTTCAAGTCCTATAACAAATAGTTATAATGTAAATCATACAAACGACTCTTACAATCGATTATCTAGATTTAGTAATCAAGAAGATAAAGATAGTCAATATGCAAAGTATTTAAGAGATAAAAAATTGTTAGATGAAAAAGAAGAAACAAGTAGAAAAAGATGGTCAAGTGAAAGAAGAGTGTCTGATGAAAGAGATTTAACTTTAACTGAAAGGAGAAAAATAGCAGAGAAACAACAAAACTTTCTACGCTCTCAAGCTTTAGAAACTTATGATATGAATCAAAAATCAAGAATTCACAGATCATCATCATATCCCAGTGCAGATTCTTGTAATCATAGAAATATACCTATTGAGCATGATCAACTAAAATATTGCATGTCATTACAGGCAAATCAGTGTAACTCAGGACACTTGCATAATCAATCTGGATGCTGTACAATGAATCATAGTAATAATAATAGCAATAATGGGTCTGAAACTGAAACTGTAAGAAATTTATTGCAAGTTATTACTAGTCAAAATGAACAAATTAAAAGCTTGCAAAAACAAGTAGATCGTTTATTAAAATTACATGAACAAATGTTAAAAAATAGAAACCAATGTACTTGCCAATCACCTAATGACATGTATTATCACAGTCCACATTTGTATGATCAAGCTAGAAATTCTAACTTACCTTTAGTTCAGAATAATTTACTTAAGGAAAATGAAAGACGTTTTTCTGATCTGAATTTACAAGATGAAAAAACAAAGAAAACAATTGTAGAGCAAAAAGTATCTATTGGCGTAATGACAAGTTTTGAATTAAAAGTTCAAAACAATCCATCTTTGGTAAAAGATAATGAAAAACCAAAAAGTAATCAGGAAAAGGTAAAACCAAGTATTGATACTTCAAATATGATAAAAAGTCTTGTAAATGATACAGAAGAAATGATTAGAAAAAAACATAATTTTTTTACTCCTACACCCCTTGAAAATATCAGTGAGGGTTCAGAAAGTCACATGTCTTCTATGCGACAAAGCCATTTATATTCAGATTCAAGAAGACAATCAATAGAAGCACAAGATTATAATGAACCAGCAAATGTACAATTTAGTAAAAGAAATTTTCAAAATAATGAAAAGTTACAATCAGATTTAGAATCTACTATCCCAATAAATGAATCTAGAGATAATATAAAACGCATACCTAGTTCAAACTATAATGAAATAAAAGATCAAATATATGAAAGTAATACAAATGATATTCCAGAAGCACCTTACCAGTACAATTTTCAATATGGAAATTTACAACCTTTTCCTAAAGAAAATTTGCAAGAAGACAATAAGACTGATGAATTTAACTCGGAACCTATAACAAATGACTTTACTAAAATTAAAAATACTAGGTTTGATAATATTGCTGATGATTGTTTAAGTTTGAGTAGCAGTGAGTTAGATGTAGAAGATTTAAATCCACCAAGTCCTGAACCAAGCATCCATTTGGATATGCAAGAATTTTCTAGTGAAGGAGGAAGTTTACCACCTCAACAAGCAACAAAAGTGGGGTGGACAATTTATAACAATGTGCTGAACCAAGTCAATCAAATTTTACAAAATTCACCAATGAATGATAATCGCGAAGCACCAGATGGTTTGAATAATTATGAAAAAAAAGAATATGACAATAATATCATTATGGATACAGTTAAAGCTGCTACGTTAGAACAATTGACAAAACTTGGCATTAGTTTCTCAGATAATTTAGATCAAAGAAAACCTGGAATTAGCAAAAAGTTTGTATTTTAATTATAGTTATATTAGTTATATATATTTAAAAAAAATTGAAATTATTTATGATTTAAAGTATTTACATGCACAATAAGTAATACTTTTGATGTATTGCAGAGTAATGTTTGAGACACCTTATTATCAAATGCAAGGATCTGAAACTCATTTAGCTGGCAATGCAAATGTTGAAACAAATACAAGCATGCACATGAAAGCCTTAGCAATGAAATATTTAAATGATGATCAGTTAGCAGATATTACAATACAAAAACCGCAGCCAAGTGTATTAAAACAGGTATCAAGTCTTCAAAACACAAATATGTCTTTTGCCACAATGCATTATTTGCAGCGATATCATTTGCTACCTGGTAATAATTCTAGTCCTGTGAAGGGTATGTTTTTGCTACTTATCATGAAAAATATTTAGAATTAATTTTTATAAATATAATTTATTATCAAATAAATTTCAGATAATATAAGAGAAAACTTTAAGCCTGAAGTAATGACTCATGAAAGATTAGCAGTAAAAAATGCTGAGAGAAGAGCACCTAGCCCACGCAGATATCCAGCATATGCAGGAACATCAAAAGGCAGTTGTCCAAGTAAAATCTTAGATATATCAACTTTAAAGCAGCAACCTAAACTTTTGTAATGTAATGTGTAAAAAATAATATATGTAGGATCACAAGACATTATATTTTGAATGGTCTTGTGTTAATAGAATTTTAATAAGACAGTTTTGTACTTTTATACTGATGTTTTCTATAAAAAGTTATTGTAACAAGTAGAGCATATAATTTATTGAAATAAATTGTTAAAAATAATTGACAATAGTATTTTTATTCTGTAAAACATCAATTAAAAAGGAGAATAAGATTCAAGGAAAAGGAAGAAAAATAACAATAGTCACTTATTTTAATTTTTTTGCATCCATTTTAATTTATTGTTCTTTAATAGATACATACACAGGTCTTTAATTCCTACACAATTAACAATAATACATTTATATTTTTCATATACACTATGTATTGTATTTAGCGTTTACGTTCGCACACGTGTGTGATGCACACAAACGTGGGCTCACGCGCACACGCGCACACATACTCATTCAGAAAAAGCATTTTTAATTTTACTGCACAAACTGTTTGATGAGCCGCGCGTCCAGTTTTTCTTTTGCTTGTAAATACTTAACTGTCAGAACGATAAAAATCACTATAACAGATGTAGCATTGCGTAATTTGAATAAATTACAAGTAACTTTATCAAATACTTTTTATAATTAAAATAAATACCTTAACTTAAATGCAGATTTGCTTAACAAATTAGCATTATGTACCTTTTAAAATGTATATTTAATATATTTAATCTAGTGTATAACATAACAAGTTTCAATACTAACATGAACTCATCTCTGATATCGGCTGATTTATGCTTAATAATTTATTACAATCTATTCCGTTATGGTAACAAGTTGAGAAAGCGCGAAGTGACATGTAAGTAAATTTTTAATCAAAGACTTCTCCTTTATAAAATAAAGATTAATATTACCTCTTTGGTTTTTTTTTCTTTTATTTTTACTCTACTGGCCATCAAAACGTTGACTAGTTCATATCATTGTTGTCATGTGTTTTGCTTCTTACGTTTTTTTTTCGTAAAATTTCAAAAAGAATGCGTAAAAAAGTCACTTAAACCTGCGCGCACTAATCGCGAATAAATTGTAAAGTTCGTTGTGTTTTTTTTCTCTTCTAGTTAAAATTTTTCTTCTCTTTTTTTCTTTTAATTTTAATACATATCACACCACATAATATACGTCTTTAACGAGTGAATAAACTTTGCATCGACAATATGTTGTGCGATTATAGTGGCATCAATGGAAGACTAGGAATCAGTTTGATAAAATGCCCGCATGCATTATTGCAATATTAGTACTGTGTCATAATATAACTATTATGTATAGTTTTGTTACCATATATTGATTCTTGATTATCAATTCTTACAATAATTGTAGATAGTTTCTGATGCCACTCTGAAATATATTATTTTTTCAGTATTTGTTGTCGCACTGATATATTTTTCTTAAGAGTGAGTATACATAAATATGTCAAATCGCTATTGCAACAATGTAGCATTTTTTTTTATATATATATATTTTGAGTAACTCGTATTTTAATGATTCCTTGTAAGAATCGTAAATTTCTTACGTTTATATACGTTGCTGAGCATGTATATAATATATACATGAGCATATAATTTTTCTTTCCAAATGAGAACTTAACTTAAAAGTTCATTATTCAATGATACTAATACATATTCTCTAGAAAAATTTTAGAATAAAAATATTTTTTAAACATAATTAAAATTAAAATGTAATAATGTTATTTTTTATATTTTAAATGTATATAGATCAAAAGGGTAATTATTTATTAATATTTTAGATATATTTTAAAATTTTTTATAAATTAGGAAAAATTTGTACTCATTGTCATTATATTAAATAATATTTTATAGATTTGTATAATTGATTTTCTTTTTTCAACAATTGGTCAAATATATTATAGTTTGCATTTTTGCATAATTTGTCAATAAATATTTACTCATGCAAATTTGATAAAATATCAGGAATTTGTTTTTTTTTTTCTAGTTTTACAGATAAATATTTTCATAATGATATAATTTTTCATCGCTTATAAATAATTTACGCTTATAATTTGCATCTACAAGTTTTCTACGGTACTTCCGCCCGACTGTTTAATTAACGATTAAAATTTCTATAGTTGGCTTTTTTTTAATATATAATATTTATATGCATATATTTAATATCATTATTATCATTAATATTCGTTATAAGGACTATTAATTGAATCTTTTGAAAGGCCCTATAGATACATTCGTAACTATTTTGAACACCATCAGATCTATAGAGTACAAATACTAGTCTTCTAAGGCTAGTAAGTATATTTGCTTAATGCAAAATGATACTCCATCTCTGTCTCTTTCCTTTATTGTCGTCGTGCGTACGCGTTTGTCTCATTTATCGCATCGATAGGAAGTGTACTATTGCTCGAGAAGTAGTGTCATTGCATTGCTCAATAAATTGATCAAGCACCAATGTTTTTTTTGTACCACATTAAATTTTTTTCTCTATTTTTCAAATGTACCAATAGTAATTTTTCGTTCAATCGAACGATTCAAATTTTTAACTCTTGCTTCTAAAGCATGACGTTTACGTCTGCCTTTATTCGTGTGCGTGTATCTTCATTTTTTTTTTGTTAAATATTTTTGTCTCATTTTTATTTTTTTTTTATTTTGTTATACAAAGAGCCCCCTTACTGATTCTAATGCTTATACAAGGGGAAAATGTCCTCTTAAAAATTATCGAATCTAAAATTACGTGTAAATGGAAGACAATGATTCACCTCAACTCGTTCCCGTATGTTTCATCAAGTGTAGACATATAGTTTTCATTTGTGTGGTCAATTGTTGTATAATAAATATATGTATATATATAATTTTTTTGTAGGCAAGATATAATAATATTTATCGCTTATCGTACTACCTACAAAAAATAATGGTAAAAAAAATTTGCTTTTCTTCTCTGACTGCAACTAAATAAATAAAAAAATAACAATTTATTGTCTATATTTTAGTGTTTCCTTTTTTTTTATTTTGTTTTGCTTCGATCATTCAAAAAAGGCTCGAAAATTTTTAGTAAATACGTCTATTTAGAGTAGATATAAAACGTTCCTATCTGAACACTTTGAAACGAAGGTACACGTAGTAGAATATTTTCTTTTTGTCTCTTCTTCATTTTTTTAATAAAATAAATAAATGGATTCTCAATAATGCGAGCTTAGATTGCTGTCCGCTAAAATTTTTAGTTATGTAATTTGTTGTTATTTTGATATCTGATTTGTTTTGATAATGATAAGTTTCGTTAGGCGATATGTTTCATTGATGGATTGACTCGAGGATATGCGTATTATTTATATATATTATAAGGTTCGATGTACCTCATGTTGTCGTGTGTATAATATATTTTGGAAGAATATTTTGGTTCTCGCGACGCGATTGGTCCTCTTCTCTCTCTCTCTCTCTCTCTCCCCTGGGAGGCAAAAGATCGCGCGCACAAAACAAGAGAACGACGAGACGTCTTACAAAGTTTTTGGCGAGACGGACTATAGAGGCGTCAGTTCAACCGCCGAGTGACCCATTTTCGTTCGTAGCGATTTAACGTCTTCCTCTATTCGGATAAGGGCCTTGAATTTCTGCAAGCAGCAGAAGGAGATGGTTTTTTTTATTGAAATCTTAATTAAAACCTAATGATTTGATTTTTATAAAATATTTTTTTGCTTACCGTTTTGTTGTCGCCGGGAGTAGTACACCATGCGTAGAGCATGTAACCAGGAATGCAGAGCATCGAAGATAGCGCCGTGCCCCAACCAAGCACGTGTGTCCACCAGGGGTATTCGTAATCCAAGTACTTTATCGGTGTCCATTGTATGATATTGAAAATGAAAACACCCTGGGAAGCAGCCAATCGTTATTATTCTGCTGTTGTCTCACTGTATTGTTTTTATTTATATAAGTATTAATCAAGCAGAAAACTTACGATGCATATTAAAGGTGTAGCGACAACCCAGCAGAACTTCCACCAGATAATGGGATAGTAACCGATCATTTCTTTGATTCCATCGTAAAAGCGATTAACGCCAAAGGCCCAGCTGATGGAGATGCACTCGAAGAAGATGAGGAAGAGCAAGCAAAATCCGGAGACGGCATAGGAATCGAGGATTTGGAAGACATACATGCCGCCTTCGGTTATGCAAGACAGGCCAACCAAGTACGAGAGAAGGCAGACGAAGGCAATGAATATTTCTTTGCGTCGTCTTAATAATTTAGGCCACTCGTCAACCTAATATTCGAAAATTTAAAAAAATTTTTAATAATGCTCTTCAAACTTAATTTTTCAATCGGTAGGATATCAATTTCTTACCATAGCTGTAATAAATCCTTCCATCGTACAAAACTGAGAATCCAGGCCGATAAGTAGTAACATGAAGAAAAATAGGCAAGACCAGAGTGGGGCGCCTGGAAGCTGGAGTACTGCCGATGGATAGGCGAGAAAAGCTAAGCCCGGTCCCGAAGCCGCCACCTCTGCCACTGGCTTTTGCTGCTCGTGAGCCATGTAACCGACCACCGAAAATATGACGAAGCCCGCAAACATCGATGTCGACGAGTTCACCGTACAAACTATCAGCGCGTCTTTGTAAACGTTGTTGGTGAACTTATTGTAGCTGCCAAGAGCTACAAGCGTACCCAAACCTAAACCGTATGAGAAGAATATCTGCGTTACCGCGTCTATCCACACCTAAAATTTTATCAAGATCGTTTTGATGTTTAATTATTCTTTGATACCTGGATTAAAATTTCATTAATTAGTGCACATACCTCGGACTCTTTCAATTTTGATAGATTTGGACTGACGTAAAAACGAATGCCCTCCATGGCACCGGGTAAAGTGATACCTCTTATTAGAAGTACAAACAGCAGGACGTAAGGAAAGAGAGCTGTGAAATAGACGACCTTGCCGGTCCACTTTACGCCCTTCCAAATGCAGAAATAACACATTATCCAGACGATTAAGAGAGTGACAGCCAGTTCCCATCTAATGTTACCCACGGATTCGATTCCTGGACTGATTTGTAGAGCCCTTCGCCTGTATTACAATATTCGCGAGTTTAATGTCTTGTTTAAAAATTAATTTTAAATTAAATGTAAAAATGTAAAAATAACGAATTTCCTTAATTATATAAACGTACGGAGTGCATAAAACAAAAGGATATATTTGTAATATTATTTGCGCTTACTCCCAAAATTCTTTGACTGGATCGGATAATACGGAAGCCGACACGTTGACGTGGTTAAACGTGCATATCTTGTATTTGGATCCGTTTCTCAACATTTGTTCGAAGCACTGGAGGTTCTTTCTCTCGTACGGATTGACACACTTATTCGTGTTCCAGTAATTATTACAGCTGCCCCAGGGCAATTCTGCGATAACACAAACAAAAAACAACAACGAAATGAAAGAATTGAAGGTAAATTAAAGGAAAAAAATCTTCGACAGCAAGAGAAAGAGCCACGATGTTGATTAGAGCTAAAAATAAGTTTCCCTACCCGAGGCTTATCATCGTGCTCTTTTTTCTCGCCTCGTTTCGTCTAACGCTTTCCGCCAAGGCTTTCTTTCGTTTATCGCGCGGATGGCCTTGTCGAGAGAGAAAAAAAGGAAGATACAAGCACAATGAGACACACACAGAGAGAGAGAGAGAGACACTTACCACTGCGCATGGACATGAAAAAGTAGAAGATGGCCCAGGCCAGGATGACGATGTAATAAATGTTCATCCAGCAGGACATGACGGCAGCCGCGTATCCAATACCCTTGAAAAGAGGAGCAATTTTGAAGACGCCGAGGCCGCCAATGGTCAGCATTTGACCCAGGGCAAGCTCCATGAAGAACATCGGTATGCCAGCGAGGAAGAGCGTTATGAAATAGGGGATGAGGAAGGCTCCGCCTCCGTTTTTGTAGCACAAGTATGGAAATCGCCACACGTTCCCCAAGCCGATAGCCAGGCCGACCTAAGTAACATTCTCATTCTTACCGCTTCTTCTGTGACCTTTTTTTCTTTATTACTTCAATTTTTTTATTACACGGTTTTTTTCTTCCAACTTTTTTTATAAATTGAATGAATAAAAGCACGAAAAAATATTAAGTTTACAATTTTAAATAAAAAGTGATTATTCAACTTAAAAAAAAGTATTTTTATGAAAAAAAAAAAGGATTTTTATATAATTTGTTATTATTATTATTATTATTATTAAATAGTTTCGAATAGCAATAATTACGAACAATGTGTATAAACGGGAGAGCGTATTAGATATTCATGATGATTCACTTGTTCTATTAAGTGCACGCATCTCATTCACTGAGTTACTTGACCAATAAAATCTAATCAGCACAAGAGTCTCTGGGCGAAATAACCAAGCTCAATAAGGTCACGTGCTTTCTTCGTTTAACTCGACAACGAGATTGTTTCTATTGTTTATCGCCGTTAATTATTTGTTTATTGAAAATTGAATTTTAAAATAAATAAATAACTGAATAAATAAAAATTACAAATTTTAAACAATTTTAAATAGTTAGTAACTTTTACGATGATTAATTTGAAAAACAAAAGTTTGAATACTCACAACACTGAGAATGAAATCGAGCTTTGAACTCCATGAGCCACGTTCGGGTAAGTCTGATTTATTTGCTGGAGCGACGGAAGAATTGAGGGAGGCTCTCGGCCCATCGCCGCTTTCCGGATCGAGCATCTCTTGCTCCCTTTTGCTTGTCTCTGTCATCCTGTACCGGTGCCAAGTGCAAAAAAAGAACTAATCTTCGGGTCGCGTGGTCGGGTCCACTTCACTTACTTTCTCTCGATTGTTCTTCTTCTATAAGGTCTTCTATAAGCTTTTACTGACAAAGTCCCGTTGGCCCATAACAAACTACCTATCGTAACAAATTACGGAACATTTTTTTCAATAATTGAGATTAAATATTATTTAAATAATCTAGATCTAATTTAAAATGATCAAGACTTTTTTTCAACTTTAATCCCCGAGTTTTAAATTTAGCTTTAGTTGAAATTAAAAGTCTGACCAGACTCGACAGTTTCTACTTAATCAGTAGATTATGTCATTTAAATTGAGTCTATTTTTAAAAAATTGAAAAAATTATTTTTTTTTCTATTAGTTAACATATTTTATAAATTACATTTAAAGAAAAAAATGTATGATATTATATCATTAATATTTATTTATTTGCAATAATATAGCATATTATGTAACTTCTGGGTGATAAATAGTTTACGCAATAAAATTGTCACTTATATCTGCCTCATACAAAATAATTTCTTCTGATATATTTATCATTAAAAATTCATTAACATGATGGTTCTATCAATTATTTAACTTTGGTCAGAAATAAAATTAATCAGTGCCAGTTCTGTTATCGAAAATATTTCGAGCTGGAATTCTACGTGACTATACATTCCATGTATTCAGAGAAACGTATTGAAATTCCAACTTGATATATTTCCGATGTGAGTAGTATTAAATTGTAATTTTACTCTAAAAACTAGAACAAATAATTTTTAGCGGGAAGAAAAAATTTTAACAATTTTAATTATTTTAATTTAATTAATTACTTTAATTTTGTTTGTAAATTAAAAGTACTTTAATGAAAACGATTCATCGAAAATGTGTACCGATAAATTTGATTACTCTCGGAGATAAATGTTTTATCCAACAATTTATTTTCTCATTCTTCAATTAATTTATTGCTGTTTCAATTGTAATATGTCGTACCAAGTATCAAGTACATAAAACTTCAGTATTTTTTGTTAGTACATATTTTGATTAATTATTTTTTCTATTATTTTTTAAAAAAAGAATAGTTTAGATGTATACAGAGATTGGAATATAAAGAAAAAAAAATGTATATCTCAAGGTAAACACGCTCTCTGGATTTCAAAAGAAAATCAGTAAGAATATGCCCAGTGAATCTGAGTTTTATAAAAGAAAAATGTATATAGTTCTAAAAAATATACTTTTTTTTTAAGCATCACATTTCAGATATTAAAATATTTTTATTGAAAATACATAATCATCATTTTTTATATTGTCGCGCTTTTGAAATTTTATCAAAATAAAATTCTATAAAATTTTCAAGGCTAGAGTTAGATCCGCGTTGAAATAACAAGGAATCAATAAAATCTCACAATATTTTTCGTTCGTTATCCGAGTATTACTGTCAGTGGATGTTTCACATATTTACGAGTACAAGCTTACACCCATACATACAAATACTGCACATACACAGACTCGTTTGCCGTTTCGCAAATATATAGTCGGCTGTACACGAATATGCCTTCTAAAGGTCGTGTAGAGGGATGCAGGATGCGGCAGGGGGTGGGGGAGGCAGACTGTATAGCGACTGACTGGGCAATTTCACAGGCCGGAGGACAGTTTCCTGGACACTCCGCGCTCGTTTTTTTTTCTCTCTTACTTCTAATCTCTATATCTCTCTCTTTCTCTCTTTTCTCCCTTTCCTCTACTCTATCCGCGCAAATCTGCGGAAACCGATGGCCCGCTGACAACGGCTCTCCAATCGCTCTATTTTCGAACAAAGACGTTTCTGGCGCGTTTTCTGGGGCGTCATAATTGACGCAGGGTTACGAATCGCTGAAATTCTCGATTTCTCCTTTCCCATCTTTCTCTTTCTTTTTCTCTCAATCGTGCGGTTGAGTCGGCAAATACGCGCGTCTTTCCTCTTAATTGGGACAACCATTTTCCAATCAACTTACGCCCGTAATCTTTTTTCCTCCCAGCTTCGAATTGCAGTACATAGGATAGGACCTTTTCTATTATTTCGGACTTTTCTATTAATTCTTTTCTTATCCGACTAGAGCTTCCTCTTTTTTTTTGCTCGTTTCGCTTTTTCTCGTTTCGTCCAGATACGCTCCCGAGAGACTAGTTCATGGGGTTGGAAATGTCAGAAGCAGAGCTTGCTTTACGACTCGATAAGCACAATTAAAGGAATCTACGGAAATTCCTCTGCTTTTCGTAATCCTATTTCTCTTTTTACCTCCTCTTTTTCTCGTTTTGATTAAGAATGAAAAAAATTCTGAATTTAAAAATGTATTTCAAGCGTAAAATTAAATAAAAAAAAAATTACATTTTTCCAAAAAAAGTTAGCATTGCAACGTTTAGATTTAATTAATTTTTTATTAAGATCTGAATAAATTATATAAAATTTTACTTAAATTTATAAAAAAAACTATATCAAATATAGCATTTTTACTTTCTACAAATCTCGCAAGTTATTCTCTCAACGTGAATATTTTAACTTTTCAAGTTAGCGAATATCCTTGATTTTTTCTCTCAACTTTTCATAAAAGGATATTTAATTCTTAAGGTCTTCTTATACTCTCGCACACAAGTTATTCACATGCATATACCTATACCTATATACCCACACAACTTGGAAGAACGTGAAAAGTCTACCATTTTACTTGGCATGTCTTTTGTTGCATTCACAGTCGCGAAGTTAAAAAAGCGAGGAAAAAGAATAGAAAGTATAAAAGGGGGATAAGAAAAATGAGCATTGTGAGAAAGAGGTATAGCAGCAGGAGGAGGGCTAAGGAGTGGGGTGAGGTACAGAGAAAGAGAAAGGGTGGGAGGGTGAAAGCTTGCCGCGTGGCGTGTTTTATCCGTGCAATGATGTTCATATTCGCGCGTAACAGTTGGACTCTGTTGCTCTCCTTGGAGCTGTGCCAGCTTTCTTCTTTTTGTTCAGCCACCCTCTCTTCCTCCCCCTCCCCCCACCTTTACCCATTTGCCGTCGTCAAAATCTACTCTATCATTTTGCACGCGCTCTCTGTTGCTGCTACTGCTACTGTTGCTCGCCTCCTCGTGCCTTTGTCTATCCCATTTCCCTTGGCTGTTTTTTTTTTTTTTTTTTCTTTTTTTTGTTTCTTTTTTCTTTTTTTTCCTTCTTCCTTTCTCCTACTTCGTCTTTCCACTACACG
>JAPYZE010001368.1:0-23265 GCA_030522805.1 Leptomastidea abnormis | reverse complement strand
AATAGCCCTATCTTACTACAGGCAAAGTTGCCGCGATCGCGTCTTACCACGTCATTATTGTCTTGTTGGCTATTCTGTATAGCCAGTACATCCTTAACTCTTCTCTCTTGCTATAATTTACGTTTGAAGTATATATATACGTACATGTATATGTATATAGGTGTCAGTAAAAGAGTTGAAGGAGTAGTAATAGTAGTAGACAGGCGATAACTTGACTTCTTTTTCAGCTTGGAATTATATCTCATTCTTATTCTTATATTTTTTTTTTATTCTGTTACAGAGGCAGACTGCTGTGTCGGCGATCCAGCGACAGATGAGGCATGCTGGGAGCCTTGCTACTGTGTACTATTACAAGATGAACAGACCCTTACTGCCTATCGTAGTGAAGACATGGCGGTAAGTTACCCTAACGCCTTTAACTTTAGTCGATCTTTAGAGAAAGTTTCTTTTTTTTCTTACTTTAGTGTCATCATTCTTCTGAGATCGCTGGCATGGGATTTTTTTTCGTGGTAAAAGGATAATGTGTGTAAAAGGGGTTTTTGTTCGATTTATGGGTTAGTTTTACGGTTGGGTTAAATTCATGTGGAAAATCGATTTTACTTGGGTGCTGGAGAAAATATTTTTAATCGTGCATTTTTGAAAGTTTTTCGAGATAAAGTTTTGTGGATGGGTAAAATTTATGGACAATGATGGTTAAACACGTGCATTTACTTGTATATGAAACTCGCGTGTTTATGTTGTTTAATTTTATTTTCATGAGGCAAAAATTGTTCTTAAATTAAATATTACTTTGTTCATTAAGTTTATAGCTCTTTAAAATATCAACATCGCTTTTAATCAAGGCTTTTATTCCTGCCAGTAATCTCAAAATTCCTGTTAAACTTTCCTTTTTATCTCTTGTATATAACTCCATAAACACAGCGCAATATCGATGTACGAAATATAAAAAATGAATATGTCTCTTTGTAGAAACTATATATATGCAAGCGAGTGTCTGAGCTTTGTCTAATTTTTTCAAGGCTAGTTTTAATCTTATATAAAATTTAAATTTTCAAATTTTTGAAACGACCTATTCAAGCAAAACTTTTTATCAAATAATGAAAATTTTCCAAAAATCAATATTTAATCAAGCGCGTTTAGAAGCAGTCAAGCGTTTACTAATAACAGAATTACAAAAGCGCAGCCCCAAAACAATCCCCCAAGCGCATAATCCCTAAACTTGCCCCCGGGAAACTCATACGAGCTTCCACAGGAGTAGGAAGAAGAAGTAGAAGAAGAAGAAGCCGTTGGCCGTGTTCCGGGAGCGCATTTATAATGCACAATGCAGACTAAGGTGGAGTAGTCAAGAGCCTCGTCTCGAGAGCGGTGGATATAAAAAAAAAATCCATTTCGAAGTTTGGGAGTTGGGTGCTAACTTATGTGTGTGTATATGTATATATATGCATCCGTAGCTGGCAGGATAGTCTCCTTTTCTTGTGCAAGTTCTCGTATTTCCTCGTGCTTGCCCGTCCGTTACGATGATTTACGGTTGTTTGCAGTGACCGACGCCCTCGCTTCTCTTTGCATCTTCATATTTTTTCCTTTTTATTTTTATTTTGCTTCATTTCTTTTGTGTATAAAGGTATATAACGGCAATCGTTTCAAGTTTTGCAGAGTGTTTAACGGTTCGATAATAAATGCTATTCATCCGTAACTGAAATTTTAATATTATGGGAGTTATTGAATATGAAGTGTACTTGTCAGTATGCTTATTTCTTTCTTTTTTTTATGATACATTGACACAAATATATTACATTTGAAATTATATATAGTGGAGTTGTAACAATTACAATATGTAATTGTACTTGTTGAAAATGAGCTGAAAACATATATGGGTAATAATTATCTTATAACTGACTTATTTTATATTTTCTTTTTAATGAAACTTAAAAGTATAACCATATAACATTATGTTATTATGTAACGACCTAACGGTGCTTATTATTATTATCTCGACTATATACGAAAGGTGTACGACAAATTCTCTCTGAGAGAGATAACAATTCTTGTGGCTCATTATTTTTAATAATATGGTTTGTTCACTCGATCTTTTTTTTTCTTTTCTCTTTTGTCACTTCATCGTTTTTTTTTTCTCTTTGCAAATAAGACTAGGAATAAAAAGAAAGTAATTATCCTTTTAAAAAACTGAAGACAAATTTTTGTAAAATAAAGAAAAAAAAAAGAAAATGAGTTTAACAGGAAGATCGTAAAATAAGTCGTAACGAAATCTTGAAGAAAGGGAAAAAAAGCGAAGAGAGGCCCCTTTCTTCCTTCCGTTTAAAAAAAAAGGGTCGTCGTAAAAAAGTTTGGCTAAGAAAGGTCTTATGCCAGATTCGTCGTGCGTTTCTTTCAAATCTTTTTATTCAAGTTTTTGTTGAATTTACAGTCTGTTCAAAAAAGCTGAAAACAGCTTGGAGAAAGCTTGTTAATAAATAAAAACTTATTTTTGAGATAAATGCATGAAGTAGATTTTTTGATTATCTTTAACAAGCACAACTTTTGAATTATTCAAATTGTAAAAAATTTCTATTAGTTTCTAATATAAACTTTTTATTTTTACTTTCAACAAATCAAAAAATTAATTATTAATTTTACGTGATACTTATACAATCTCTAAATAACTTTCTTTAAAAATATTACGAAGAAAAATGTAAAAGTTACACATCGTTATCTCAAAGCAAGTCAATATTTACAAAATAATCTGCATATCAAGCTCTCTGCTATACACACAATCCATACATTTTTAAAAGCATCCAAAAACTTTTGTAAAGATCCGAAGCCTCGTACTGCTGTCTTAAAATTCTTAACTTTTTTTTTTATCTTCCTTGCCTCAATCGGCATGCCACGTCCAATGTCTCCAAGTTTTTTTCTTCAATCGCGACACGAATTTGCACGGGACACTGGGTAGGCTAAGCCTCCAGAATTGCCAAGTGGACTCTTTCTCTCTTTACTTTCATTACGAGTCGCACAGATACATCAGTTCTTCGAATTCGAATTCTGAGCTTGCAAGCTCTTCTGAAATTGTCTGCCGATCAAGGGATACGGATTTGGCAATCTTGGTATAACGAAAGTCTGGTATGTTTTTTCTCACATCCAAATAATTGTTCCTTCAAAATAAAAATTATAAAAAAATATCTCATTTTTTTTATCTACGTTAAAAAAAAATCCAGTTAAAAATAAATTCCACAAAGCTCATCAAAATTTATCCATCAAAAACTTCAGTAAAGCAATGCTTTCCCAACACACAGAAGAGAACCTCTACAACTCACCATAATCACAACCTAGCTATGCTGTAAATTACCAACCGTCTGAGTGCGGGGTCGTTTTTCCGGACACTCGACCAAAGCAAGAGGTGAGCGCATCCACGGAAATTCGTCGGACTCTGTTGAGGCAAGCGGAAATGAGGCGTTCGGCCCCTACAGCAGCAGCAGGAGAGTCTAGCTTTGGCTCGCGGCTGCCAACGGAATTCACGTAGCAAAAGAGAAGAAGACCAAGGATGGGGTACGAGTGAAGATACAGAGGTTGGGAAGACTAGTGTTTGTAGCGCAGCAAGGGGGGGCGTATATAACTTCGTTTCGCCGTGGCAAATTCCGCTATTCGAGCTTTGTAGTTTATATTCCGCAGCATACAGAGAGCGACGGTAGCTTCACCGTAGTACAGCATCAAAGCTCTTCGAAGCGTAGCCACTACGAGAAAATTGCATTGATTCGAAAATAAGAAAGAAGAGGAGGAGAAGGAGGAGAAGAAGTTAGTGGGCGAGTTATTCCTGGCGGCGATTTGTGGTTGCGGCACTTTTCTTAAGGTGTGTGTGTGTTGTTGCTGTTGGTGGTGCGCGCGTGCGCGATGAAGCGTTTTTCGCTTGGAGTCTTTTGACTTGGAGGTCGGCCAGACGTTCTTAATACGATTTGCTTGGGCTTGGACTAGGATGATGGTTAAGGTACGATGAGCAATGGCATTGTACAGTTGTGGGTTGCATAGGAGGAAGAGGAGGGGAGCTGTTATGAAATGCGTTTCGTAATGCGTATGATTTGCATGAGAGATAAGGCGAATTTAATTTGTATCTGGAAATCTTATAGTAGTGTGTGCGTGCGTGGTTGGTTGGAAATGAAAGTTTTACTTCTATTAAATAATATTTCGCGTGAAAAGTTAACACGCTTTGTGATTTAAAAGTGATTTCACTTGTTGCGATTGCAAAAAATTAAAGTTTCATTAAGTCAGTGTCGTTTTTTTTTTTTATTTTTTGTTATCGATAAAACGACGAGGAGAAATTTTTTAGCCTTAAATGGATAACGAACTTTTGGTTTTTATATGTACATATTTAAATAGCTTTTTTCCTAATTAAGATTCTTGGAAAATTAATTTTATTGCTTGGCATTTTTCTAGGGAGATTGATATACGTATGTATGTTAAATTTTAATTAAAAGTGCTTTTATTCACGCGATTTGGTGATAAAAATTGAATTGATTTTAAAATCACTTTCTAATTAGTTTATTTCAAAGCTTTCATTATCCCATACTTCTGCTTTCACATTCTAAGAAATTGCCATAAATAAATTTTTAAATCAGCGTAACAATCGAAAATCTAAAAAGTAACTAATATTTAACTTCCTCTTTTTAAACTTATCCAGTCTTTAAACTGAACCATTTAAAAATTCACAACTATGCAACCACAAAGAAAAACTTTCAAATCGCAGTCTTCGATGCGCTAAAAAAACGTGCTTACAGTCTTAAAACCTCAAAAGGCTTGCTCCTTTACTACCTCCCGCAGCACGACCTCAAAGACCAGAGAGGGGATAAGGTGTTTCACAGTTCTGCTTGCCCGGGCGCATACTATGCGCGATATAGTATGTCTGGCCAGTATATACTTGGCTTATACACAGCGACTGCCGATGCAAGTAGTAGCCGCCGGTCATGCGTATATATGCTACATAACGTCAGAACAGAACTAAGCTCCAGTGTGTTATGACGGCTGGGAATGTTCGTGGCCAAGGGAGAGAGAAAGAGAGTTGCATCGACTGTGGGGCCTCTTGATGCCTGGAGGCTATGGCTTATAGCCCGGATATGTTTGTATAGACTCGAGAAACTCGAGAATCAAGCTGCTGGCTCTCTATACGTATAGTTGTATGGCTTTTAATGCTAGGTATAAATTGGTTGAATGTATCGACTTGCTGTATTGATGGTTTCATTGTTTTTGTTGCCTTTTACAGACTAGCGAAATAGCTAATTAATTTGCTTTCAACTATTTTAACTCTAGAAACTTTCACCGATTATCTTAAGAGTTACACTATTTGAAAAATTATTCATTACAGATTTCGTATGTATATATTTAAGTATATGATTTCTTTATACTTTTGCAAGAGTGAGGAATACTTAGTTTGGCTGTTTAGTAGCATAAAGTGTTTTTCAATAATGAGATGTTTCTTTATTCGGTAATGCAAAAATTTTTGCAATGCCAATTTAAAACTTTCATGTTTAAAGTCTGTAAATGTGAAGTAAATGATTTTTACTTTTTGTCATAATTAAGCAAAAGAAATATAAAATTTAATAGTTACAGATGATGATGATTATGATGAAATACTTATTTTGATATTTTGTAATAAATTACAATAAGTTCTAGTCACGTACAAATTCAATTTAAAATCACCACTTCCAATTGCAAGTTCAAAATAAAGCTCTTTGGTCTTTACGTATAACATCGCCCACGTCCCACGCGTATGTTTCTCCAAAATGTAATTTCGCCAGGTGTAGTGACCTTCCAAAATGTCGAGTCGTCCCGACTCTCCAATTCTATCCGTAGATTCAGTAGCTTTCAGATTCACTAAAGATATATAGGTATACACACAGTAAGGTCAGAGTTGGTTGGTCAAAGGTAGTACTGAAAGCTCACAGCAAGGGTTTATAGATCAATGATTACAAATCTTGTACGTCTGATGCGATGGTTCAGCGACAACCTTCGTTAGTCTCTCGGTGTTCGAACGTAGAGTTACTGTAGGTAAGGACACTTTGAAATGAAAATCACATTAAACGTCTCGCACGTAAATCATTAGTTACTTTGAGTAATTCACACTTTATTGTTATGGATAAATCTCTTGGCCTTAAATGGCAGCTTTAAAGCTCGTAATGCTATATATTTCGAGTGTATATTGAAGCTAAAAAATAAATTTAAATTAGCTACACCATCGACATAATCATATAAACTTCAAGCAACACAAGCGAATATAAGCAGGTTATAGTTTTACAAGCTTAAGCTTAAAATCTCAAAAATAAACGCGCACCACATGCGCAAGCTTTTCTACGTTAACCCCATAAAGCTTCCATAAACCCGGTGTAATTCAATTTTTAAGTTTTTTCCCCCCTACTTTAATGCGCGCATGTGCTGCTGCTGCTCTATATAAATTACCTCTCCACTCCATCGTGTTTTTACAGTACTTTCCTTCTTATGCTACACGCGCAGTCTAACTCAAAAGCACGGCTTGGCACGAGCAAGTCCAAGCGCGTCTACGTATATATTATACCGGAAAGCGAGAAAGTGAAAAGCGCATTAACGAGAGAAGGGGTGATAGTAGCGAAATTTCGGTAAGAAAAAAGAAAAAGATGTAGGAGCGAAGTAAAAAACATGCTGTGTACTTTCATTCTCTTTCTCTTTTTCATTCGTTTGCTTTGCTGCTAAGGCTAACTTCGTTACGGCTCGTAAACGTGACTTTACGGACGGCGAGCGGTATCCATTAGATAGCGAGAAATTCATATAAGAGTTGGATGTGCGCTTCATGGATAGAGATAGTAAAGAGAGGAGGAGGAGGAGGAAGAGGAGAAAAGTTTTGTGAGAATCTTGTATATACTTCGTCTAAGAGCTTTTATATTAGATGTATCGAAGAACACGTTTGATTTTTTATGAAATGTCTGGAGAGTATATTGAATTGGACAAAATACGTAGAATGCAGACTTTCCATTGTAGGATAAATTTTTGGAAAATTTTTTATTTGTTTATTCTTTGTCCTAAATTGTATTGCTGTTCAGGCTGATGGTGAAATAAGAATAGAAATGTTATGCAATCGTTGCAAAGTTGCATAATATATTTGGGAATTTATGTTTTCTTACAATGTGCAAATTGAAAAAATAAAAAAAAAGGTAAAATGTGGATTTTAGGAATATCACAGCTTGAATAAATTCGAATAAGGGTTTTCAAGCTTTTCAAAATCAATTTTTTGTAAGTAAATGACCTATTGCATTGTTACAGTAACATGAAACAATTCTTTTTAAAAATTTATACAAATATTTTATAGCAATTAAAATTTCAATTCACACAAAATTTTAGGAAATAATAAAAAAAATGAATGCAATTTCATAACACATAGCTCGTCGCGTAAAAGTTTTTCCGACAGTTATTGGATGCAGAGCTTTGAATTTTACGTGAATACAAACTGCAAACAGATGATAAAATATGCGTAAAATATGTTCAAGCAAAGAAAATATTTCGCCTACAGAAAGAGAAAGAGAGTACGATTTACTTCCGTTAATGGTTTTCCCGAGAGATTCAAAAATACCCTTTCCAGTCTCACCTTTTTCCCCCTCCTCTCATCCTTATCCAGTCGGTATACTTACGACCTATCTGGATTTATCTCGGGGTTCCCCTACTCTGCGATTTATTTTCCGATTCACCTTCTGGGTGTGTATGTGTGTAGCTTTCTACTTTTCTGTTTAAGATTCTACTGCCTAAAGACTTTGTTTTATAGAGATAGATGACTTTTAATTTTAAACTCTAAATTAATTTTCCTTAAAAATAGAAATAGTTTGTTAAGTCTTCAGTATTTTTTATAAATAAACAAGATTTAAGTCGTATCAAAGAAATTTCTTTAATTGATTAAAAAAATTTACTTTGTACACCAACTGAATAAAATAGAGCTTTATTTATAGCATTTTTCAACAAGATTCTCAAACTCTCGAATCGACTCGTAACAAGAGTTTAAAGAACAAAGAGAATCGAGTGAACACAGTCATTCAGTAGCTAGTATCTTGAACTGTCGTTTCAACAAGATTTTCGAAGAACCAAAAAAAAGTGGATAAAGAAGAGGAGAGGCCTTGCGTAGGTAGTACATACCGTATAGAAAACTCGGTGAGCAAAAGTCGTTGAAATGCGAGAGGGTAGTAGTAGTATAGAAAACCTGAACTCTTCTCTCCCACCCGGAAAAGCTCCGAGAGTAAGAGCAAGAGAAAAAAAGTGAATCTTTCGCCTGGTCGTCTTGGCGAAGACTTCCAGTTTTCAGCTTCTCTTATTTTTTCTCTTAGCTACAACTCGTATACCACGTGTGCGTGTGAGAGAAAAATGTTCCTCGTATATATACAAGACGCTTCAACTACCGGACGATCTGCTCTCTGCTTTAACCCAACCTCTCTTTTCTTTCTCTTACTTTTTCTTTTTTTTTTCTTCGCTGGAAAATAAAAGAGGAGCACACACCAACGTACGGGTGGGTGGGCGTGAAAGGGTCTACGGAGAACGGTTTTCTGGAAAATAAAAGATCGTAAGGGATTTTGCAGGGTGGGTGACTATGTGTGTAGGCCACCGGCGGGGCAAGCTTCCGTCTTTTCCTTGGTTTTATTCTCCTTGTTGTCGTGTCCAGAAAGAAAGAAAGAAAAAGGAGGTTTTCTGGGCGATAAAGCATTCGCTGTATTTAAGCGAGAGGCCACTAAGCCGCTTTGATATTTTAGTAGCAAAGTTCGCTTCTATCTCGTGCTGTTCGACGTGACCTACGCAGTAGTAGTCTGTGTATTGATATAATTATTATATTTACTATAATTAAATTAGTAGACCTAATAAAATATTGTGAAGTTTATATTAATTTTATTTTATTACATTAAGATTCATTAAAGAAGATTTGGGAATATTATTTAATTATATTTAGGAGTAGATGGGATAAAAAGCGTGAAATATTTTACTCCAAAAAATTCGAGGTATTTTTAATTTCACGTGTATCCCAGAAGTTGAAAGCCTTTTATGTTTCAGTTTCGGCGCAGTAGAAAATACGTATAAAAATGTTTTCGTGTTATAAAAATTTTTGTAGTGAATAAGATTTTAAATATAATTTAAAAGTTGTTTATTTTTTTAAGATATAAAATAAAAATAAAATTTAACAATTGATCGAATATGAAATTATAGAATAAATATTCCAATAATACATCATTTACAAAAACATGAATTCATAGATTTTCAAGCATCTTACATATAAAATTGCTTTTTCTTTATACGTGACTACACCAAGTTTGAACTTCCTTGGTAAATCGCACAATAGAAATGTAACAATCTCGTTCAGGCTTTCCATTCTCCAAAAAAAAAAAAAAACATAAAATGAAAATAAAAAATATAAGAGATCTGCACTGTTAGCAACAGTAGCAGACGCGACTTAATATCGCGCGCAGAAGAACGATAGAGACAATACAGGAGGTCCGGAAAGGGGATGAGAGAAAAAGAAATAGGAACCTGGCAGTTTGAGCAAGTAAAGGGGAAACAGGAGGCGTATTTCGTACTCACCTTGGTGTACCTTGGCGAAGCAAGAAAGAGAAGCAATGCCATCGTTGGAGGAAAAGAAGCCTACGATGGCAATGTAGAGAGAAAGAGAGAGAGTAGGAGTAAGGTTGGTAGTGTGCACAACGGAAAGACACCAGCGCGGAAAAAGATAGGAAAGAGGACGAAGGGTGCATTTATATCAGCTAGACGTTGGGCGGCCCTGCTACTGCTGCTGCTGCACACGGCTAAGATAAACACAGACGGAGCCAAGCGCCGCGGGGGTGGGTGAAGGAGGAGCATCTAGATTGGCGGCTGCGGGCGGACTCCGTTATTGTCGATACCGGACGCGTTTTACTTCGCTTCTTTCGCGAGGACTTTATTTTTTATTCTGCTGTTGCTGCTGGTTTTCTTGAAAATTTTCCACGAAACCCAAGAGCGCTGTCGTATCCAGGGGGTTTACAAAGAGGATCTACTCGAAAGTGGATTTTGTTTCGAGTGAATACCCTCGTTCATTATTATCACTTACAATCCTTGGAAGTCAGTTTCGAAACTCTTGTGAAATACAGAGTTGTTCCTGTTTTGCTATTAATCACAGTTTCGAATGACAATGCCCTAATGCCAATGTCAAGCACAACACTAGTCCCTCTCACTTTCACGATGCGAGGGTGGGGGAATCCAGACAAAAGGGGTTGAACGCGTGGAATCCAAGCTCTAATTACAAGTGAACAAATGGAAAGGGGTGGTAGCTTTAATAATGAAAAACGACATTAAAAACTTTGTCGTGTCTCTCTTCACCGTAGCTCCTGTTGCCTTTATTAGCGACGCGACATCGAGTCCTCCCTCCTATTTGGTGCCTTTCGGTTGTTACTCGTTTACATCGGACGCGCCAATGGAGGGGAAGAGTCGAAACCGAGGGTTCGTGAGAATGACCCTTCGTTACAAATTTACGGGATCTCGTCGTTGAAGAGCTTATACGCGATATATCCGAGAACGCGTGTACCATCCTAAAAAGGAAATCTTTTTTCCTCCCTCCTGTTGTACGTTCATGACCCGACTCCTTTGTATTATCCATGCCTGATGAGAGGCTTGGTGATCATCTAGTGTATGTTAAAAATGGCAATTATTAAACTTGCATTTGTGGGATCCAAGTCAGCTTTAAAAGATGAAATGTTAGAAGGGTAAAACCACATGGGACATCATCAGTAGGGTCTCCGCATCTTAGTGAACCTCCAAGAAAACCTAACGATGATCACGGCGCGCGCAAACGTTAATCTTAGGGGTGTCACACCCCATTCTGGTTGTCCAAAGACGCTCGAGTTCAACGAACTAACTGTAAAGTTTCTTCTCGCCATCCGAGTAATTACCGAACTTTGCCTCCTCGTTAAACGCAGCCTTACTCTTGGACTGTTCTTAAAGAAGGACTCTCTAACTGCTAAGGTGACAAACAAGTCTTCCACCCTCCTCAACCAAAGAAACTCCGCGGAATACGTATATAGATATATTCGATTCTATATGAGACAGCTGAGTGCAGCGTCTTCGAACCGAAGTTTTTCAATTAGTCGTAAGCAAAAGGGTAACCATTGGGAAGGATGAACTGGAAGACGATGTCATTCTGTTTTTGGACACACAAGTTTTTGGAGGGGTGGTAGTTTGAGGGTACCGCTAGGCTGATTGTACACTTGGCTTCAATCGAGCACCTGCTTTCTAAAATCACATACTGCACGCATCGCCAGCTGTGCTTATAGCTACGATTTACTCGAAGTGTACATGCTGCATTTGTTCTCGAGTAACTGTTTTTGCTTATTGATATTAATGAATGTCTTGAGAGTGTGGAGGGTATGAACTGATGACTAGTTGAGTGTTCTTGGAAATGTTTGGACGATGCATTACTTTTAAATGATGTTTTGAATATACTCTGTTTATGTTGAGTAGGTATTCTTGTTAGGATAAAAAAGCTGTGTTGTGAAACTTATTTTGGTGTGTCAGCAACAATTTTTAGATGTTGAATAGTTTCCTTTTAGAATTTATTTAAATGCAAAATAATTTTGCAGTATTGCAAAAACTAAATTTAAGTTGTTAAAAAAATAGGTTTGTTAAATAAAGATTGAATGATTTATAATTTGCGTTTGAGCATACGTAAACGTAACAATTATTCTTTTTATAGTAATTGAAGACATTTAATCATTCTAATCCTTCACGTTCATTGCAAACATCTCGATTCTTTTATTTCAACATCGTGCACATCATAAAGTAAATATTTTAAATTTGTTGAAATCAACAATGAAACATCTTTTCTTCGTAATTATTTCACAAAATATTATGAATGATTCAATTGATCATATATGCTGTAAATAAACCCCTTAAAATGTAAAAATATTCTTTCTTTAATTAAAATTATTTAACACAATTTACATATCAAGTAGTATGACGTAATTCGTGACAAGGTCAAACTTCCGCTTCACTAATAAGCTCATTCAACCAGTAGTAAAATAAAGGATCAGCTCTCGATATACCAATGAATTCGTATGGACAGCATCACGTAAACCAAGCATCCGGAATCCGTTGGATTTCGATACCTTTTGGACCAATAGTATTACAGTTCCTTTTCTCTTAACCATCGCGTGTGTGTGGTGTGCCGCGATGAACAAAAAAAAAAGGAGAGTGAACACTTTCGTGAAAAAGAATCAGTGGGTTTTTTATATATACACACATGTACTCAATTCCACAAGAAAATTGCTCGCTTCTTGAGCCTTTTTTTATCCCTCCTTTTTATTGAGAGGGGAAAGAGGGCGGTATAGAAAGACTCACGAAGGTTTTTACCGGCTCTTAACCCGGCCGTGCGTCTTCTTCCTCGTCGTCGCTTCGCGGTAACCTCTTACTACTTCGTGGCAACCTCCTCTTTCCCCTCACTATACCTATTCGCTCTTGCTACCTCGCACGTGTATATCAAGTCTCCTATTTCTTTATTTTTTTTTTGCTTTTAATTTTTTTTATCGTCCACAAGTTTACGCGAGGCTGTGTCTTCTTGGGCTCTAAAAATGCCTTCTTTTTTATGAGTAGAAACGTAGAGATTTTACGACTACTTGATTTCGTAATATGAAAGACAGATTTATAGATGTTCCAGGAGTACTTATATTTTTTTTTTTTTTATTATTTGACTTTTATGTTTGTTTATCGATTGAAAAAAGAAATAAAGTTTAGTCCAACTTGATAAAATATTGTAGCAAAAAATTAAATAAGATTATAAAGTGCAGAGTATAAATAAATTTAGTCTCGTGACGAATAAATTTTAAAAGGAACTTATTATTAAACCTCAGACAGTATATTCTCTCACGCGCAATCGATAAAATATTGCACAATTAAAGCTTAATAACTCCAGGAGTATTATCAATTTTCTCAAAAATCCATTATATCCTGTTGAAAAAATTATATTTGAGTAATTATTAAAAAAAATTATTCTTCAAAACTTATTCTTTGCATAAATCAGTATTACGCGCTCAAAAGCATACACAGCATGAGACAGTGAACGTAAGATTCAGGGAACGCCCATTGCTCTGCTCGTAACTCGTTAGTGTCTTGTATTTATTAATCTAACGAACTGGTGTATTAATTGAGCGTATCAGTACTATCACCAGGTGGTAAAAGTATTTTCTTATCCTTTTTTTATTTTATTTTATAAAACACGATTATATCTTCATTACAGTTTATTCTTCCGCTGTTCAAAATGAAAAATTCAGTGACACTTAATTGACTCGTTTTTGCACTAAATTTTTTATTTTTTACTGTATAGGAAGATATTAAAATTTAAGATAATTATTAGGTTAGCGTGAAAATGAAGATAAAGTGTCAGTGTGTAAAGAAACTGAATTGACAGGCACTCGCTTGCTATAAACGATAAGAATCGAAAAATAAGACTTTTTTTATGGCTTGTGCACCAGAAGAGCTTGTACATATAATCACAAATCATAAAAAAGAAAATTTTCTCACTTAATATGTACATATACATCGATTAAAAGCGCTTAAATATCCTATACTTCCTTTTTTTTGTAAGAATAATTTAAAAAAATAAAAATGATGTAAAACACAGTTTAAAATGCAGTCTATTTTATTTATAAAATCGTAAAATACTGACAAACTATTAAATAATAATTACCCAGTAGCTCTACTCTTTTGGTTTCATGACTGCAAAATTACGTAGCTTTAATATGCACTTGAAACATATAACTTTCTAACGCATAGCTCTAAGATTCTTCGATTAATTAACGTATATACATATACCTGCGACATACACGTGCGCTTTTTACATACGTAAATTAACCAGCATAAGAGCACGTTTTATCTATAAATAAATGAATAATAAATATTCTACTCTGATTCACATAAATTTTTTTCAAAAAAAAAAAAAAAAATAATAATCTTCAAATCTCTATTTCTCTTTTTCTTCTACTTTCACGGACACACTGCAGCTATTCGCGGGGACAGCCTGTATGTTCAAGTCGCCGAACAAGGTTTGTTATATCTATACACATTTTCTTCTAGTCTTGTGTACAGTCAGTGTGTATGTGTCTCAACCCCCTCCAGCACGTATTTATATTTCGTACCTTATTTGTTCTATGCATAATTAATTAATTAATCGTATACATATCTATGCACTCAATAGTACATCTGTGTGTAATTTTTTTTAAATCTCAATGTCCTATAAATCGGATTGTACATACATACAATTCCTTTCCTTCTTTGATTTTTTTTTCCTTACTCAAAACTAAAGCTTTATCGACTTGCGATTGCGAAACTTGACGCTATCGTTTCTACAAACTTGACACTGTAGAGTCTATACAGCTGTAAATGTGTTTTTCCTAAATATTTGGTGAAAGCTAAGCTAGACTGTTTGAAAAAAAAACCTTGTCTTTCCTTTCGTTTAATTTCCGCGACTTTTATTCTCGAGACCTTGGATATACATCTACAGTATAGCGTTTAAAAAGTAAATGAAAAAAGTTCCTCGGGTATATTTATCTAACTGAAAAATCTATTCCAACTGAGCTCAAGTATATATATTCATTGCAATAATATTAAAAGGAGACAAAAAGTAAACGAGACATATTATCCTCGTGTTCTACGTTATACCTTTCTCAAACAGCCATCATGAGCTTACAACCATTCTCCTGAATCCTGTGGCGTGCAATTTTTCCATCAGCGCCTACAAGCTCTCTCTCTCTCTCTCTTTCTCCTATCCCTTTATTTTTTTTTCTTCCTTCCTTTTCAACCTCTCTTTTCCTTATTGCTTACTCGAGTCTACACAAGTCTCTGGCGGTTCTCTTCCGCTTACCTCTAGACTATATATAATACCATAGGCAATTGCAGTAGAGCAAGTTGAGATAGAGGAAACCAACTACGACGACGACGTCGACGTCGTCTTGCGTGATTGTCGGGCCCGCAAGGGACTACTGATACTTCGTATATATACATATATATATTTATAGCAGCTTGACGTCCGCGAGTCTTATCTAAAGTTGGAACGCGAAAGATCTTGGTGAGAGATATTGTCGGGTATGGATGTCATCAACCCGAGATATGTGTCCCTTTTGCCGAGTCATTGCAGGATATTGGCTGCTTACTCCTGCTACTGTTGCTGCTACTTGTCGCGATTGCTGATGTTTTTCGTATTATACTTATATACCTACTTGTTGTGTTTGTTAATTTTATATTTTGTGATGATTTTATCTTTTTTTTCGTACAAGTTTTTCATAAATTAATGTTATATTTAATGTTTTATTTGATGTTTGTTTAATTGTTGTTTTTTGTGTTTATGTACACATTCAAAATAATGTTTTTGGACACTACATCATAACAATAATATTAATCCAAAAACATTTAAAATATTATTGTTTGCTACACATAAACATAATATAAGGTAAATTATTCAATTTATTATTTTACGCCCATAGGGGTAAATAGAAGAAAGCAATAAAAACAGGAAGTTGATGAAAGCGATGCATTGATATTTCAGCTTGGTGGCAATCTTGATAGTATATATATCAGCATTATTTTCTCGAAGCGCCTCTTTCTGTATATGTATAGTATACTTTATATTATACGCGATTGCATTATTTTACCATAACGGTGTATACGAATTCCTCTTACGTTTCCACGGCACGCTTACATTCACGACGGCCTATAGAGAAAAAGATCTTCTGCTCGTGTGTTCTTTGTCACACCTAAACCATATCGCGCGGTAGTGGTGGTGATACAGCAGCTATTTTTTTTTTTATTCAAGAAGCCACGTTGTTTATCGGTTGACATTTAATCTTGAAAATTCTTGTCATGAATAATTTTTTTTTGCTTGGTGCAAGTCGAGCTTCCATTTCTACCTCAAGACCATCTCGTATATATCCGGCTTGTATTCTCTCGTTTCTTTTAAGATATTACATTTAATTTTTATTTCAAAACACAAAATGAAAAACATTAAAATACAATTCATGAGAAAATATTCATAATGAGAAAAGAACACATACACAAACCACATTATCTTCCTTTTTCTCTAATTTATAATGAAATTCAAACAAAACGACTTTTTAATAGAGCTAATTAGTAAAACCCACGTCGATTATATACCCACAAAAATAATTTCTCTCGCCCAATTTATTCAACCACATATGTATACGTGAACATGAGAACCTTCATCGCAACAACGTGTATAATAAAACAGCACCCCCCCCCCCCTCTCTCCTTTCATGCATTAACGACAATACTTGTAAGCTTATACTATTACATACGTATAACGCAACGAACACATGCACATTTCACTATATGCGTCTCGTCGACCGATCTCGCGTTAAAACCGCAACGCCTCGGTCATTTAACATTGCGTGAAAATCTAATTTATTAACGCCCATCTCACTCTACTCTCTTCATCATACGTGTACATACACACACGTCTGCATATAACACACCTGCGTTTAAAAATACAAGCTCATTACATGTTAACACCCACGCGCAAAAACATGAGAGAGCAAAAACATCGATCCGTCTACTCTCACATGTAGGAGTAGGGAAAAAGAGAGAGAGAGGGAGATCGACCGCATATTATAACACAAGCGCACTCATAAGCGCACGGGAAGTCGCGCGTAAAATATCCTTCCCCCCGTCCCTCCCTCTACTCGTTAACTCGCGCGAGAAAGCTCAACGCGTAGGTACGGCTCTAATTAATAATCGGCGCCACCTCGGTACACATCTAGTCGGACCCAACTTGGACAGCGATACGTATGTTTGGATGAGGAAACCCGGTCAGCTATTGCCATTATTGGCTAATTGGCGCGTTGAACTGGACGGGTGTGTATAATTGAACGACTCGACGCTCCCCCTTCTCTTCTTCCCTTTTACTTGCGATATATCGCGTTGTATATGAGTACGTGCACGCGTTGTCGCGAGAGTTATAAGCGTGATGGTTTTAACGCTTGCTAGAGTCAGCAGCTATTATATGAGAATACGCGAGATTGCTGCAAAGTTTTCGTCAATATGGCAAAAGCTTTAAAGTGATTGAAAAAAAGAGAGAGAGGGCCATTTTTCAGTCGGAATAAATCAATTTTTTTTCAGGAGCAGAGTTGCTAGCTGCCTGTGTGCTTCTGCGCGTCGCGTTTTAATAAAGTTATGTACGCGATGGATATATCCGAGGGGCTGTGTGCTCTATGCTACGCACCAGTAGAAGGGAAATATCGAATGGCGTTATACTGTACGAAGGGGAAAGCTCACGTTGCGAGGGTCGCGGTTCTCGAATTCATGATAGCGTATATATATGTATATGGTATAGCTGCTACTGCTGTTGCGGCGCCGCGAGTATGTATAGGCGACGGCGAGACTGCCCTCGACAACCACATCGATGAATTGCGAATCATCCTCTGGCTATATAATTGGCAGGTATAGATCGAAATTGCGTGGTAGGGAAAAGAAAGTGTATAGCGGTTTTTGCGTGGAAAAAACAAGCTGGCTGCGTATGAACGCTTGGTTATTTATTTAATTTTTGCTTTATTCTTAGGTGATTTTAGAGTTGAGATATTTTAGCGAAAGAAATTTACGTATGTGGGGAATTGGTTAAAATAAAGCTGTTATGTTGGCTGAAAAAAATTTATGTGGAGTGTACTTTAAAGAAATTTGACGAGCTTTTAATTTTAACTATAGCGCAAGAGAATTTTTGGACGTTGAGTACTCTGATGTATGATAACAGATACAATTTTTTTTATATAATTACCTCGCTTGGTCTTTTTTTCATGCCCAAATCTCGTTACGGCTTTGAATGTATGGTATTTGTAATTTTTGCTGGTAGTATATATCGAGCTTGTAATTTACTCCAAAATAACAGGGTTTAATTTTGTAACGAGCATAGTGACGTATACTTCTGGGAATCTCCCTTTTTTTTCCATGGCAATTCACATTTTTTTCGAATTATCGCAGGACCTCTCACTCATCTTTTTTTTTCCAAGCTGTCGTACAAAAGAATTTAATTCGAATTTAATGTGCGGACCATTTGAATAATGTCAAGGTTAATGACATTTGTCGTTGTGTTAATTAAAAGATTTCATGTCAAACGAATCATGCTTTATTAAACTCGATGATTTGAAGATTCAATATATTCGTTTGAAATTAAAAATTTTTATAATTATATTTTAGCATCAATATACACTATTAACCAGCACCTTGTCAAAGTATCATGAAAAGGTATATAACGAAAAGAAACATAGATGGTCATTCAGTCTTGTCTTTTACGCGCCGACAAACGAGCTTTAATTAATGACGTCAGCTTGGCAACAACTCCATCCACGGTATTCCCTGACAAACTTTAAACGTATAGTCCAGTGTTTGTTCGAACTCAGGACACACGACACATTTCCACGATCTCTGAAACACATTTACGATCGATTTTTCTTTGGCTTTTGCAAACGTTCCTGGTATTCACATAGACTGTGACAAATTAACTTTTCGCGATCGGATTTGGCGCAGTGCTAATCATGTGTATACCTTTGTGGTGATTAATGGGTTCGTGAAACTAGTAACTATTAGCGTTTGGTGTCATGTTGTAGTCTCTTGTGGTGGTGGTGGTGTTGTTGTGTACGTAGGTGGTTTGTTGAGGCTTTATGCTTAGATGATTGTTTAGTGGCTATATATGGATGTGCTACGAGGATATGTAAGTGGTTTTCTGTGTTCATCATTATGTTTGTCAGTAATATTGCAATTATGTTAATTTTTATTTTTTAGTATTATTTTTTAAGATTGGTGAACGATTCTTGACTTAATTATTTTAACATGAAATGGTCTTGTCTGTTTAAATAGTAAAATGAACTTTGACACATTTTCAGCCACACCCTTAAAAAAATATAAAAACAGTAACAGAAAATGTAATCATTCTACTATGTAAAAAACATTTTTAATTTAATTAATAACTTGATTAAGTTTGCACCAATTATTTTTTTACACTTATTAATACTTATTAAAAAGTAAAAAAATTCATACAGCTATATTTTCAATAAACACATCTGAAATGTTTCTGAAGCACGTTTTATATTGTGATATATTGTTACTGTCAACTTCCGTTCTTAAAGTCACCTTGAAATTCCTCTGTACATACTAGATATTTATCAAATCTCATTATTCACATGTAATCATAGAAAAGTAATCTGTAATAAATTACATTATAAATTAATGATAAATATTTATAAAGTAAACTTTTTTTTAGATAGAAAATATAATAAGATCAAGGTTTGGCTTATTAATATTAAAAAAAGATTAATACAACAATTAAATAAAAATCTTTGTCAAATTTTAATTTAACCACGTGCTTTTTATGTTTACAGCTGGGTGACGCGATGTTCGTGGAGCTGCCACGTGTCCGGCTGGACGGTGGCGCCCGAGCTTTTCGACAGTATTGGGGCTACGAGACATCTCGTACTTTAGCACCACCTCCACCTCTCATTGAAGAAGACGAAGCAGGCATCGAACCAGAGACCGTCAGTCTACGAGAAGCCAACACCGCATCCCCCATAGGTGAGTAGTTATATGCAAATATAAATATACATGTCTACGTGTCCCCCGTCGATTTTACTTTTCTTTACCCCTTATTCTTGGCCGCGTATCAATGGAAATCAAATATCGGCAAATTCGTATATGATCAGCTTTTTTTTGCTTTTTCTCATACCCAACTTTTCCTTTTTTGCGGTGGTGGTGTCAGGGTGAGGCCGCACAGGTTGAAGAGTTGCGCGCACACCCTTGCGGTCGTTGAACCGTGAATGCGACATGCAGCATGGTGAAAATTTATATTGAGGCGAGAAGGACTGTCGAAGGGAAATATATGAAAATTTAAATATGTGAAAAATTTTTTATTATTATTTATTATTCAAATTTCTATAAATTTTTTTTTTTTTGTAAAAATTAAATATCTAATTAAGTTTAGTACCTCATTCAGTGACTGAAGTAAAATTTTAATATACCTTATTAAGAGAGCTTAAAATATCTCAGTCGGAAGAGTGATGGTTTCGTAATTCATAGTTTGTGAGTTCGATTCCTAATGTCTATCGGCCGAGTCATTATGTGAACTTTCACAATCCGAAATATGCTCTTATAGAGTTTCAAAAGGCTTAACAAAAATAAAAAAAGCTAATATGATATACCATATAGGTTTTTATCATTTTGCTTTCATTCATTTATGGTTAAATAATTTTGATCTTGTGTCGTGTGCGGTTTTGTTGTTTCATCAGTCACAATAAAAATCAATTTCACGTAATTTAAAACAAAGGTACATTTTATTTCCATCTCAACTTGAACACTTGAAGTATTATGCGCTATAAAACTTAATTTATAAATTATAATTATACAATATTAATTTTATTTATGCATTTGAATTGCGTTCAACGACCTTTCCTAAAGAATAAAATTATTTTATTTTACCGACTAGTCGAGTAAGTAGATGTCTACCTTACCGACAGTAAATAAATCCTCGGGATCATACAGGGTACCTGCCGTATCTACCAATAGCAAATAAAATTCAAGAGTTTGATATAATGCAAGTAGGTGGCTAAAAACTCCAAACATAGCCAATGGTTGTTCTTTGAAATTATTTTAAAATTTTAACCATTTTAATTTCTATTATAATTCTACAACAGCCAATTTTTAATTCAGTTGTATTAATACTCAAGTTGTAAAATTATTGGCACTGGATATAAGGAGACTTTATATAAATCGATTATCTACATATATATCGATCCAAGGATCTTTATTCAATAAAAAAAGTGACTGTAATATCTGTAATCTTTATTTTAAAAATAGAAATACTATATAAATAGTTATTAATCATATAATAATTCTTAAAATAGAATTTTTTATTATAATAAAATTCAATGCATAAAAAACTTTACTTAAAGTATTTAAATAGGCAAGGTACTATACGTTAAATCTATTTTTGACCCTATTTAAATACCTGAGTTCTACTTTCATCATAGACAATGATCTACACAGTATAAGCATAATAAAATATTTAGAAACAGTTATTATATTGGTTTAGTCGGTCAAGACAAGAACTTGAACCTTATCACTATAGATTACAAGTACATTGCCCTATCAATCGATGTACTACGTGTCCCAAATAAACTATTAAAAATAATAGTTCACAGTATATTTTAAAAAACAAAATAAATTTACACCATTGACTAATTTTTTATTTTTTTAACTTATTAAAAAACTTAAAAGAGAAAAAAAATTATTTCTAAGATTCTCTATCTAAAAAATATCAGAAAAAGCAAACTTAGAAAAAAAAGTATAGCATATCGATCGATGACAAACTGCATGCAGCTAGCTATTATTTAGCGCATTGAAAATGTACAACTGGACGATTGCACGTCACGCTATCGACTACGTCAAGAGGCCGCTGACTCTCATTCGTGGCACGTAAGTCGATACTCTTTCTCTCCCAACAATATCTATACACACATGTAGGTACGTGGAGGGGAACTTATAAACTCTGGGACGCGCCCAAGCCATGCAGCGCTGAGTCTGCACTTCCTCTCATCTTTCCTACTATCAGTCCCCCTTCTCTTCTTTTCATCATTGCGGTGACTCGGTCGTGGAAAATACTGCTACGTACCGCTATTTAGCATAGATCTCTATAACTCTTTTCTTCTCCTTTTATCTAACATCCTTCTTAGCGATTTAACAGCAGCTCTCGTTTCTTAACTTGCACGTGATTGACACTCGTCGTTCATTGATACCGATTGCTTTCGCTAATTTTACAAGTAGCACAAGATTATTAAAAAAAGATATTTAATCGGTAAAAATCAGAGACGATATGCACTCTATCTGTACTTTCGAGCATTGAACGTGTGTGGGTGTCACAGAGTGGCTGGACGAGTATACGATCATGAAAGAGGTATACTCTCTCTCTCTTGTGGTCGCCGAGGGCCTATTGTTCCTCGCGTACCGGATGCGTCCGCACCGGAAGAGCGATCATCACTGCGGTACTATGTAGTATGCGCCGATCCCGTTTTCCTTCTCTCTCTCTCTCTCTCTCTCTTTCTCTCTCTCTCATCGAGTCGCCGAATCTGGGCGTGACCGGAGACCGACGATGCAAAACATGATGTGTGATTACGATAAGGTGATGATGTTGGTTGTCTGTGTGCACCGGTGATTGTAACGTGAACATGGAGATTATATTTTGCTGATTTGAGATTTTTTTATTTTCATTTGATGATATAAGAGATTTATTGTAACTGTTATTGTTTTCGTGTGGTTTTGATAAAAATTTATTTTGAAAAATGTTATGTATTCATGACAATGATAAATAAAAAAAAAATTGATTAAAACATAAAAAAAAAGAATCACAATAAGAGCAATACCTTCCCTTTTCTCAATTAATTTGATGCGCCTCATTAATTGACATTATAACCGAGTGGATAGAAGGCGTGCAAACTTAATATGAAGAACATGCATGCCGCTTATATTAGTATACAAGCTGGCGCCCAAAGTGCCTGCCTGCCAGGCTTAAGGAGGGAGAAAAACATCAATGAGGGATCCGTGATTAAGTGTCGCCGTGACTGCTACTGTAAAGATGCGTGAGTCGACAAAGGGATCTTACAACATCAATAAAGCTAAGAGATACTCGTATATGCTCGAGGCATCGATGGAAAATTGCAAAGAAAAACGGATAGAAGAAAAGGGGGGTGAGGAGAGGAGAGTAGAGAGCGTCAATTGTCGCGAGCCGCACCCCGAGGTGTTTGTCTCGCTTTTGCTATAAGGTCTTACTCATGATTTTTCAAGGCTAACTCGACCGTGATGCGAGTGTCTGCTATATGCATGACTGCTCGATCGTGTTGTGTGCTACTGTCTTTTTCGATGTTGAAATTGTCAGAGGCCTACTCTGACGTTATGGTCGATTTGTGAATACGAACTAACAATCATGTGCAGTTAATTGTATTGTTTATGTATATACGTTGAGAGATGTGTGATTTTAAATTCTTACAATTTAATGCTGGATATTATTGGTGAAATTATAGATGTTTTTATTGAAGTTTCTCATTTGTCGATGGATGATTACTCGACGCTTACATTAGAACAATTACAATCGATTTTTTTTTACTTAATTTATGTTGTGCTGTTTTTTTTTTTTTTTTTTTTTTTTTTTTTTTTTTTTTTTTTTTTTTTTTTTTTTTTTTTTTTTTTTTTTTTTTTTTTTTTTTTTTTTTTTTT